>BDMV01000002.1:13091248-13220268 GCA_008326285.1 Oryza officinalis | reverse complement strand
AATATAAAGGCGGCGCGGCGGGAATCCCGCCGGGAAAAGCGGCGGAGGCGGGCGGCGCGGCGGCCGGCCGAGTCGGGGACGACTCGGCCGCGGCCCCACCCGTCAGTGGGCGCGCGGCGCGGGGAGGCGGCGGCGGCTCTCGGCCGGCCTTGGGCCACGGCCTCGGGCCGGCCCGAGAGGGGGAAGGACGCGGAGGCGGGCGGCTTGGGCCGCCTTGGGCCGAGGAGGGAAGAGGCGCGACGGCTCGGGTGGCTGGGCCGGAGAGGGGAGGAAGGGACGGGGCCCGTGGGCCGCGCGGGAGGGAGAGAGGGGGGCGACAGCGTGGGCCGTGGAAGAGGGGGAGGGTTTTGGGCCGAAAACGGCCCAAAACAAAAGAGCCCCTTTTAAATTGTTTTTCCTTTAATTTAATCAGTTAAATGAACTTTGTGACTTTAAAATTATTTCTTTAGCTCCAAAAATTCACGAAAAATTTTGGAGAGTACTTTAAGGCACAGAGAATATTACAAAAATATTTCCAGCCATGATTTTTAAAGGAAATTTTTGATTTCCTTGCTAATTTCACTTGTTTAAATTGCTTTTGATTTTTATTAAATTTCTGGAAAATGTATTATTAGGTAATTTTAATCCCGATCGAAAATCGGGGTGTGACAGCTACCGAGGAGGTCGTGGACCACGCGGGAGAGCCACACACGGAGGAGGGGTATCAGGCGTACCTACGTTGGTACCAGCCACGCACCCGTACTAGAGTCACCTTCGCTCCGACGGAGCAACAGGCCCATGCCGCGAGCGCCAGAGACCTCTACGCCAGGCACCGCAACCAGGACTTCGCTCGTGCGGTGAGTACCTTGCATCGCACCATCGTCTCATCATCCTTTCTGTTGGACAAAGGCTACGAATATTTACGTTCTAATTAACCGTGCAGGCCGTTGAGTGCAACAGGGTCGTCGTTGATGCTACAACGGCGATCCAACGGTTAGGCGCGGGGATTGAGGTGGGGGCAGACGAGCACCTGTCGACGTACACGCGGATACGGGACTCGATGCGCTCGGTTCTCCGTGCGCTGACCTGTCGTGCTGCCGACGTTGCTCAGTCTGACGCAGCACCACAGGTGCGTCCCCGACCGACTGCTCCTCGTCCAGCTGCGCACGTTCCTAGGCCGACACCCCCTCCCTTCGGAGGTACGTATATTCAAGGTCTATTTGTACATTAGCAATCAATTGATACTCAATTTATGTGTAAGCTTACAAGTGTCGCGTCGTCGATGTGTAGGCTTCGCTCAGCTTGGGACGATGCCGGGCGCCCACTCCTGGCAGGCTGCGGGGTCATCGTCACAGGCAGGTGCGTCGGCCTCGCTGTCTACACAGTTTTGGCAGGACGCCGGGACTTCGTCACAGCCGGGCGGCACGTCTGTTGCGTCGACCTCGCTGTCTGCGCAGTTCTGGCAGGACGCCGGGACTTCGTCTCAGCCGCCCGGCACGTCTTGGCAGGGTCCTACCGGGACTTCGTCTGAGCACGGGTGGGCTTCCGCCACGCACTTCGACCTTAGTGACTTCGACTTCCCGGACATTATCGGTCCCTCACAGCTTGGAGGCGCACCGCCGGTGCACACGCAGGAGCAGTCGCCCTCCACCCCACTCCCAGACCCTCGCGCTACCCGTGCTGTCCCACCGGATCGCTTCACGTACTCCCAGGACCACGTGCGAGCACAGGCCCGGAGGACCAAGCGGGGTCGCGGCGCGAGTCAGGGCCAGTAGAGCAGACATCTCTTTATTTTTCTTTACATTATTGTACTACATGGTTGTAGACTGAATATGTTGTTGTTTATATTCGGGACTCGCATTCCTACACTTCGCTGTTACGTTTTCCAAAAACAGGAGTCCCTTTCGCCACATGGACGAGTACTTTCGGTCGAGCCGATGCAGCTTTCTTTATTCGCGTGCGATACGACTGCGGAATGGCTTCTCATGCCCTTACATGTCACATCAGCATATGTCCAATCTTACTTTCGGCGAGAATTCCGCCCTCTATAAGGGCGGAAGGCCTTACTCCGCCCATATATAGAGTGGCAGGGTGCTCATTTCAACCGGTCCAACCGAAGGAAAAAAAAGAGAGGTGACTAAGAAGGAGAAGAGCTGCGAAGCATTGTTGCTGTGCTTATTCGAGCGCAGGTTAGTACAATATTCCGACGTATGGTTATATTTTGTGTCGCATACTAGTGTAATTACCATGTATTTGAAATTTGTGAGTAGATTTGTAGCACTTAGATACGGACCCTAGTTTATTTGCGAGTAGATCTGTAGCACTGTTAGTAGTTATGTTGAAATTTGTGAGTAGATCTGTAGCACTTAGAAGTGTGAATAATTTTAGACTAGATTTGTTGTGCACACGTTTGGTTTGTAGTAGTACTATATTTGACCGTACAATGAGAAGTGTTAAGGGTGTTTACAATATTTTATAGTTGTATTTTTAAACTGTAGGATGCCAAGGCGTGGAAAAGCTACCAACTCAAGGTAACATAAATCGTTTTTGTGATATTATGTGTTATTCGTTGTGCATGAAATGAGGAATCCTAGATTAACGGGTTAGGGTGTTTCATTTATTGTTCACTTGTAGTCGCCCGAAGACTGGAAATGCCTTCAACCCATTGCCTTTGCCTAGCGGTGTTCCAGTGCCCATGTGCTGGTGCGGTGATCCTTGCAAGGTAGCCAAGTCCGATGAAGAGGAGACGTACATGCAGAGATACTGGATGTGTGCCAATTTTGAGTTTGAGCCAACACCTGAGATACGCCGCATTAACTTAATGGTGAGGAACTGATGTTTTGTAATGATTATTTGGTGTATGAAGTAGTCTTCAACAACTTATTTGGTTAGTAAACATTGCATTTGTTGTAGACCCCTCCACCGCTATGTGATTTTGAGCAGTGGATCGACACCGAGATCAAGCCGCAAAACAAGGAGCGTTTGGAGTACATGCGGCAATGGGATGCAGAGCGCAAGGAGAAGATAGAGCAGAGACGCAAGGAGGAGGCCGCAGAAAAAGAGCACAAGGCTGAGGCGGAAAGGAGGCGTGTTGCTGCGTACAGGGAGGAGCGGGAGCGGAAGCTTGAGCGTGCGCGGCGAGCGAAGGCAGCAATGGAGGAGAACCCCGATGCACAGAGGAAGGGAAAGTGGCCTCGTTGCACTCAGTAGTATGCACGAGTTGGTAGTTGTATGGTGTTAGGGTTTAGGCCGGCCTTGTTTCGCTAAGTGGGTAGGAACGTGTTCCATCGGTTCGTGGGATCTCCATATCTATCCACTCAACGAATTTGCAGACCCAACGATATGCCTATGTAACATGTTATCATTATGTACGATCAAGTTAGCGTTCTGCGTATTCAGAATTGGTACTAGAAATTGGAGCACATAAGTCATACCCGATCCATGTTGCCACATTGGAAGAATCGCCTCCCCCGAGTATTTGAGTTGAGAGACGACTAAAATATACAGTCATCACCACAATGGCACAACGGACGGTCACACCATGGTGGAATGAAACCGCCCAAAGGATGATGTATTGACATATGAGGAGTGATGAATTTTCGGAGTTGTCCCAAAAGTATTTTCGGAATTTTTAAACATACTAGTTGGATGCCCATGCGTTGCAATGGGAAAAAAATTAGGGCAACTTTAAGGCCCCGTTTGGATGGGATTAGTAAAACCAAGTTGTGCGTTCTGGAAATTTTCGGAGTTGTCCGAAAATCATTTTCGAAACTTCCGAAAAATTACAGAACCAAGTTGTGTGTTCTGGAAATTTTCGGAGTTGTCCGAAAATCATTTTCGGATCTTCCGAAAAATTACAGAACCAAGTTGTGCGTTCTGGAAATTTTCGGAGTTGTCCGAAAATCATTTTCGGAACTTCCGAAAAATTAAAGAACCAAGTTGTGCGTTCTGGAAATTTTCGGAGGAGTCGACGGCGGGGGAGGACTGGCGCGGGAGGGCAGGCGCGGCAGCAGCGGCGCGGGATGGCCGGCGCGGCAGCGGCGGCGGGGGATGGCCGGCGCGCGGGCGCGACGGCGCGGGAGGAGCGGCGGCGCTACGATGAGGAGAGAGAGACGGTCAGACGGCTCGCGCGGGCGGCTTCGGTGAGGCGCTGAGGCGAGAGAAGAGAAGAGAGAGCGAGAGAGAGGGAGGCGTTTTTATTTGGAGCGGCTTCAGTGAGAATGGACACCACGGTTCCTTTCTTTTTAATATGGTATACATACACTACAAATTTAGGTTTCTGCAAATTTTCGGAGCTATCCGAAAGATTTTCGGAATTCGGGAAGCAAAATAAGATTCTGTATATTTTTGGAGTTGTCCGAAAATATTTTTCGAAACTTTCGAAAATGATAGTGTAGTCATTAAGTTTATGAAAATTTTCGGAGTAGTTCTCTTTTGGAATTTTTGAAAAACGCGTGTAAACTCGGAAAGACGTAGGGACAGGGGGCAGGGATGTTGCCGCCCTTGCAGAGGACGGCAAGGGTCTGGATGAAATTTCCCCAGAGGGCGGCAAGGGACCTCGGAGCAATTTTGCCACACTGCGGCCCGTGCGCGCCGTCAAGACGCACACGGCGCCGTGTGCCACGTCAGCTTACCGCCCTTTCAAAGGGCGGCAGGATCTATTTTTGTAATTTTTTCCGGCGCTATAATATTTCTGTAAATATTAAAAAAAAAATCTAAAAACAAAAAAAATTCCCCTTGAATTCCATAAAACTGACATAAACTGGCGAAATTGGCTGACGTATTTTAAAACGAAAGAATTAGATAGGCCGGCAATGCAACTCATGGAAGAATTGCTCGCCAGGACAGCCTGCAACAGGCTTGATATAGTTTCTTTTCGAGAACCCTTCAATTCAGAGTTTCAGACAAGCTCAGATGGCAGGAAAAATGCAAGTAATACGTCAATTAAGCTAATCCAGGGACGCCCCAAAAGAGGAAAAAAAAGAAAATCTAATCCAGGGTCAGAAGCCACCACAAGCTAATAAATAATTCACTAATAATCTTGTATCGAGTGCCAAACTTTTACATCCAAATGAGTTCCAAACAACATCCTTCACTGGAAGGACCATGAAAACCTGGAAATTCCAGAGCACAGGCACTTCTCTTTCCTTCTTTTCTCCCCTCTTTTTCTACCAGAAACCCTAATTCCACACGGAGAAGTGGAGATCAAATACCCAGCAAAACAGGTGTGCCTATGCCCTTGCTTGTACAGCCTGCATCTTCTGTTGCAACTTAAAGATCTACAAAAGCAAATATATTTTTGAGTTAGGTCTTCAAAAATAATTATGTTAGATACTATTCAACTAAATGCAAGGTCATTATTGTCCTATGTCATGCACTGACGATGTGCACAGTACAGCCAAGTCAATAGTTCTAGAAAAGATTCGTACCAACTAAACTAAGCTAGTGTGTGAATTGAGCCAAGATAATTGAACCTTTTATGGTTAGTATGGCGTTATGTAACAATGCAGGAACACATATGCCAATTTTTATAATCTATGTCCTAACACTGTAAGACATTACAAACCTGTATGAGCACACATATTGCAACAGTTTCAGCTAGTTTCATAAGATGTCCTCCCTCCGTTCCAAAATATAAGGATTTCTGCGCAATTCCCAAAATGCATCTAGACGGGGTATGTCCAGATACATTTTGAAAAAACGTGCAGAAATCCTTACATTTTGGAACGGAGGGAGTATTTGGTTTGTACTCTACTGTCTAGTGTCTAGCTGTGTACTCCAAAGGATCAGACAACATACTCTAGATGTCCAAGCAAAAGAAGACAGAAGAACTAGTAACTAGTTGCTACACAAGCTATTATACCATATAACGAAGCTACACCATGGAGCCACACAAAAGCCACAAAATGTGGCTCAATAACAGTGGATGCTATGCTTTTGTTCCTTGCTACTGCAGGGTGGAGGCAGAATCTGTGGCTAGTCCCAACAACTTGTAACCGTCAATAATATTGCTCATTAGAAATGCACCAGTTGGTCCTTTTACGTGGTTAATCCAGCTATTTTGTCACCTAGATCTTATTTTTATCAAAAAGGCAACTGTTTTCATCAAGAAAAAAATGGCCAGATGTCTCATCAAACCTCACAGGAGGTTATGCTAAATTTAAGAGAAAACTTTAGTACATTTCATATCAAATGTCAGTCAAGAATGACTATAACATGTGAAAGTTGATATTCAAAGAAATCTGGTGCAATAATGAACTATATAACTGTGTTCCACTTCTTCCATATAACCTAGATTGCACATATACCTGCACAAGATATAGTGATATGCTGATGCATTTTTCCAAAACAACAGTGGTGAGGTTATGCAGTCACATGTGCATTTAAAATGATTAAACATAGAAAAAAAATGAATGCATTATGTAAGTTGATTGGTATCTTACTATTTATTTTCAAGAATGAACTATCTTTCTGCAAGACATACATGACATATAGGCTGAAAACATAACACCCCACGATACCCAGTTGTGGTGATCAATAGATTAAGGTGTGAACTGGAAAAACTACAAAACCTGAGGCGCTCTGCATAATCAAACAGATAAAGAGAGGAATGCAAGGGAGAGCTATAGAGAGGAAGGAAGATTTCAGATAGCTGCATCAAGAGTACCAGCAAACCATGGCACGGATTCAGCACTAGCCACCTCACCTCCCAGCTGCTGCCTTTTTTATTCAGTATGCCTCTTCTAGTTGACTCAGCCAAGTATACACTAAACTCCATATTGGCATCATTTCCTTTTCTACCCTCCTCATTTGTGTCATTAAGGAAATTACTAAAGTTAGAATATTTCTAGAAATGCAGGCTGATGTGTGGCTTCTTGGCTGGGCTGCATGTATGCCCATTTCAGGAATGTATCATGATTTTTCTTATTTTTCTAAATGAGGAATGACACATCACCAACCCAAGGGCTGTATAGCTGTACTAGCACCTGGTACGTATCAGGTACTGACGGAACAACTCTCAGTTAGATTGGGCGCATAATAACATGGAACCCAAGCTCTGGCAGAGAAACATTTCCAGAACACCCACTATTCAAGCATGTCAAGCTATGGCAAAAAATTTGGTGTTGTCGTATGATGGATCAAGACTGCAAAATAATCCTAGCTACTTGGATTATCCCAAAAGTAAATTCAAGTCCTAGTCAGGAGAAGGTACTATGGGCTCATAAGAAACATAATCAAGTATTGGCAAATGTATGCAAACAGTCAAAGAAAACATCACCATGTCTGAATACTTGACCAACCAAATTATTTTATTTCACAACTCTTAACCAGCCACTATCACCATTAATGTAGCACACAAGTTTAAATATTGATGGATATCGTTCTAGTCCTTTTGCCAAGAACTTTCTTTGTACTTACTCTGTTTTCAAATACTTAGCAGTTGGCACACCAGATTTCTCAAGAAATTTTATCACAATTTACCCCTGATGCATGCACCTACTTTTCCACCTCGCTATCCATGCTTGAGATATTAATGGGGTATTTTTGGTCATTATTTATGAAAAGTACCATATGTATGCATATTTTGGTTAAGAGTATAAATTATTCAAAACCAGAGGGATATTTTACTCTTTGATGAGGGTTATAGGTCTCAAGTAGTTTTTTTTTTCTTTCTTTTCAAACTCCATCAAAGTGTCCAATTCAACGTATCATTAAAACTAAACTAGGGGCAGGAATTAGCTATGCATAGTTTTAGAAATTGCAGTTCATATTCATCTGTAAAAATTCAGGAATGCATTAGCTATATTGATAAAAAAAAATCAAATAGATGGTAGAGTATATGGCCTGTGAAAACAGCAATGTCTACTCCAAAATTCAGACCACAATTTTAAAATGGTCCTACATAAAATGGGAGGATAAATTTCTCATATCCACTGAAATTTTACCAATTCAGTTATTTGGCATATGCTGTCTCAAATGCCCGTAAAGGTCCAGGGCCTACATGTCACAGACATTAAACGATTGCGCCAAATCTACAGTGGCAGTAAGGAATTGCCGCCAAAAAGAAACAATTCCTTCTGTGCAAGTCCGCATATCACCTTTGAATTGATGTTCCTAACTGACCTGGTAATAAAACCAGAAACGGTAAAAAGCCTATGAACATACCGATTCCTTCTTGCTGTTCTGCTTTTCCTCCAAGTCCTTGAGCGCTCGATCCATCCGCTTCCTGCCGCCAAAGAATCAACCCCCTTACCATCAGCACAACTCGATACACCCAAAAACAGATCACAAACAAGATCATCCTCAAGGCTACCCACAGCTCAGCGGAGATGTACTCGATGCGCTTCTTGACATTGGCCTTCGCCTCCGCGAGATCCTGCTTGACCAGCACCGGCCCGATCAGCTTGTACACGTTCGCCTCGTCATTCACCAGCTCCAGCTCCTGCGCGAGACCAGATCGAATCAGAAACCCACACCAAAATAAAAAAATCCACAAAGAGCGGAAGCAAGAGAGCACGGCGAGCAGGGCATGCCTTGAGGACGAGCTCGTTCTCGCCGACCTGGATGGTGTACTGCTTGCGGACCTGGTGGTTCTTCGAGATATCTGCAAGGGGGGAGGGAAGGGAACGATAGAGCTAGGGTTAGCAAGTTAGGGTTTCGGAATTCCGAGGTGACGCGCGGGGGGGGGGGGGGGGGGGGGGGCGTGCCTTTCTGGATCTTGCTGAGGGCGTTGGCCTGGGACTCGAGGTCGCGCTGCATCTCGCGGACGGCCGCCGGGGTGGACGACGACGACGACGACGCCGCCATTGCTGGTGCTGCCTCTGCTCTGCTCCCTTCCGCCGCCGCGCGCCGCCTTGTCGCCGCCGGATTCCGGTGTGGTGCGGGATGCTACTAGAGTTGGTGTGGTTTGGCGTTTGGGCTTTCGCTGGCTTTTCCCCTTTGTTCTGACATCTGGTGCTATTTTGGGCCTAGATGGGCCCAAATAGGCCTAGCTAATCTAACCCAAAATGAAAAATGGGCCGAGAAAGGAAAGGTTACTGTTTTATGGCTCAACTGCTCAATGTCCAGAAAAGGCAGAATTTTTTTTAATTAACAGAAATATATTATTCTTTTACAAATTTATGAACATATATTTCTCTCATCCTCTCAGAGGGCGGCTATGATAACGTGGCACGGAGGGATTGTAGTTTAGCATATTGCGGCATGAACAGATATGCATAGAACCTGATTTTTGCTGGAATTAAATGGAATTATTGGAGGAGTGGGATAAACTATCTTCCCATAGGACTTCATTTGCCACAATCACGCACACGCCCTGCAAAAATTTTTAAAATCTTATTTGAGTCCTTCCCATCCTCTGGATAGACGGCAACTCAAAGACTGTCCCCTGGAAGAACGAGAAGGGTCTATATGCAAAATTTCCACTCTCCAAGCCTCAAACCCTCTGAGTTGTCATTAGACACGTCATCTGGGATTGTAAAAAGAAGAATGTATTTCTATAAATTAAAAAAGAAAAAATAGTTGAAAACATTGAAAAAGCAAGTGTAGGAAGATGAGCCGGCCTATATTGGATTAGACTGCTAGCCCAAGAACATTTTTTGCGAGGTATGCCCATGTACTTTATTAGTTGTATAGATTTTACAAAACGTAAACTCCTATGTGTTTCTCTTCCTCTTGCTATGGTTTGCTTCTTTTTTAATGAGTTTTTTCTTGTTTTTAAAGGAGTAAATTACCTTGGTGATACACGAACTTGTCAGGTGGATGTAGTCTAATGCATGAATTTGTAAAACGCTCATTTTGATACATGGACTTGTTATGTGCATACGAACTAAGGCCGAAAGAACGTAATAAAGCTGATCTTGCTAATTTAGGTGTTAACTAGAATGCTACGTAAACACGTACATAAGAAAAATGTTACAATAAAAATGGTTAATAAGGGCTAGAGAAAGATATAAAAAACCGAGGAATTATGCAAATGGTAGAATAAGGAGTATAAATCACAAGTTAAGATTACAAATATAGCATATCTCATGCCCACCTCACGTGTGCATGTCATGTCCTAATTAGCGTCTAATTTGATAAAATTGGCCTGACAAGTTCGTGCATTCTAAAACCTACTTTTGGCCTTGTTTTGCACACATCAGATAAGTTCATGCATCAAAACAAGCATTTTACAAGCTCGTGTACTATATTGCACCCACCTAACAAGTTCGTGTATCGTCAATGTAATTTACTAGGGTCTCTCTTTCGATGGTAACTTATTTTTTTGTGAGTTTTTTTTCCTTTTTTTTGTGGAGGAGACTTAGGAGAACTTCTTGGTGTGCCACAAGCTACAAAAGGAGACTCCAAACTTGCAAGTTGGTAGGATTCCTCAGCCCATCATATGCAAAGGCCAAGATGAGCTTCTCTGCAGAACAAATGATTGGGTTTGGACTGGCCATGCTTGCAAACAACACCAAGAGCAAGTAGTCAAAGAGCACCTTCTTTTCCTCTGTTTCCCCATCAAATTCCCTCTCTCATCCTCTCTTTACAAGGAATTTCTTCTTGATGGCCTTCTTTCTAATTCCTCTTTCAAAAATTCCCCGCTGTTCATTTCATGCCTACAAAACATGAAAGAAGAAGAAGAATAATGGCCATTGATGTATAAAACTATATATGTTGCCACAATTGATGGAATGGAACCTTTTGGGTGACCCATATGTGTGCACACTTCGCCTACATTGGTACTACTACTTTTGCATAATATCAGGACCGTCAATTCGAGAATCTGAGCCTAACCAAAAAGGAGCATATGAATATATGATCTCCTTTCGTTTTCCCCTTCCACTTCTTCTAAGAAAATGTTGGCACTTGGATGCACATTATTGGATCCTCAGCCCCACATACTTGTGGAGGTCTCTCCTTAGACTCCAATCCACTTTCTTGAGATAATTCCTAGAAAAAGCTAATTGCATTGTATTGCTCCCTCTTCTAAATTTGATTGTGGGGGAAGGACAAGAGAATATTGTTGCACTCCCACTTAAACTAACTCTTGGTACTAGTGGAAGTTATGGTTAATTGCTTTCTTTAAGAAAAAGGGTGAGAGTGTGAGACCTCCCTTTGATGGACACCTTAAGGGCCACACAATCTCAGCCAACAATTTCCAATTTGACGCTCACTATCAATCTCATTTTGGGGCCCATTAATTTGCACATATAACTTTCTAGGCCTGGTCTAAAAAACAGTGCAAAAACATTGCCACGCATTGAGTCCCAAGAAAAAATATGGTTTATATGCAAGTTTTCCATAACCATACTCGAAAACTGAACATATTGATTCAGCGAGATCTTGAAAAGTAAGATCGATAGAAACAATTGTGTATATGCACTATGTATTTCAACAATCAACACTGACATTTTTAAAATTATATGTACTAATTTAATCTTTTATTTACAGAAACATGATGCAAACGGAATATCATGTGTTATTGGATAGTTACAATGTATAAAAGGAGATAAATTAAAAATTTACAGTTAAAAGTGCACAAGTTCATTTATTATTAGAATCAGGTAGGTAGGATAATATGATTTTTTTTAGCCGGAATAGTAAGATCAATTTTACCATGGCCATACATAGTTTTGGTAAGAGTTCTAATTATACAAAGAATGCACATAGCTTGTCTTGGATGGTTGAATAAATTTAGAATTGTAATACCATATGACCAGAATAGATGTCATATCAACCTACTATATTTTGCACTAGGTATAATAGGGATTTCTCTGGTAACACTGGTCTGTATTTTTTAGAGTAATTGTTTGTATAAAATCCATTTTACATAACTGGACTCTTACCAAAGTCTAAAAGAATCATCCATAAACTTTAAAACTGGATACTATTTATCCTGGCCTTTCTATACCATTCACTTTTCATCCTTTGACCATATTCAACGTGGTTTTGGATGGCATGGCATTGTGAGTCAAGGCTAAAAAATATTTTGAACTTTTAAAAATATGGACATGAATTAAGAAATTATTGAAAATTATCATTTATTGTATACTACATGTACGACCTAGATTATTTTTTTGTGAGCTATATAAAGAATAATCGACCAACGGAAAAATAGTTCCATAACATGTACAAAATGTTTTTTTGTTTGGAATAACCTTATTATTTATGAGTAAATTTCATGAAACACCATCTAGTATGGTCCAAGTTACACAAAACCATATAATTTTATCATGTGACACATAACTCTAGGTATTATAGTCCTAAAGTTTCATAAAACCATATTATTGATCATTTTGACTTTGATTTACCATAGTGTTGAGTTCTACTGCCACATCTTAAATTTATAGGAGTATGTCAAAATGATTAATGATGTGGTTTTATGAAACTTTAGAACCATAATACCTGAAATTATGTACCACATGCCAAAATTCTTGTGATTTTGTATAACTGAGACTATAATAGGTGGGGTTTTATGAAATTTACTCTTTTTTATTGGGTCTAATTATTTAAATTTAGTATAAAAATATGCAACTCAAAATTATTCTATACTTTAGATGTTATAAATTTTAAAAACTCAAATTAAATTTCAGCCATGGATTATGTATATGAAATTTTCAAATTATTAAATTAATTTAAACACCGCAAAAATACTAATTCAAATTAGACATACTAGGGTTAACATAAATTTGGTCCAATGTGAAATGAATTTTAATTTTCTCTTAAAATATGATTTATTCATATTTTAAGCACTATTTCCATGGGAAAATCATGTTATATGTTGTTGTGGAGAATTTTTTTTGTTTTAAATGCTATAGGAAAGATGTGAGAGTATTTCTTGGTCATTTACTAATTTTTATTTTTTTATATATAAAAATTAACTGGGGCACCATAGTGCTCGGGCACCAAGATTCAAATTGAGTATATACCCAATTTAAATGATTATGAAATTTTTTTAAATGCTTAGGTATGAACATTAACTACTTTACTAACTAGTTCAAACAAGTTTGAACTAAATTTGAACATTTTTATTTGTTAGATTTTGATATCATGTTGCCACATCAATGTCGTGTCAGCCAAAACCACTTCTAAGTATGTCAAATAATAAAAAGTAAATGGTATGGAAATTCAATGATGAATAGTGTCCAATGACCAATTTTGATTAGGCATGAAAATTAGATTTTTCATCAAAGTTTAAGGGTATAAAATAAACTTTTCTCAGTTCAACTGTTAATATTGCTACTTGTTTTTACGAACCTTTTCATCTTTACATGCAAATGAACAATTTCATCAATATAGCTTGCATTAATTCACACCAATAAATTATTAGAAGTTCACACGCTAATATGAATTTGTGATTGAAATGGTATAGATAAGTTAGTTCCTTTCGACGAAAGGTAGGAATTACCTCCACTGGCCAGAATAGATGTGCAAGAGGCAATTTTGACCTCTATATTGTATTATTATACACCTAGAAAAATTATACTTACAAGTTTGTGAGATTTTTCTTTATGATAAACATGCTCTTATTAATCTTCCCGCATTCAAATTAAGATTCAAATCTTGGTAAAAAATTAAGATTCAAAACCATTCATTCTAGATTAAAAGAATTCGAAAGAATAGCACTGTTTTACTCCATGCATTCTAGCGCACTGTCCTTCATGACCGGAGAGAGTACTTAATTTTAGAATTTGATTAAAAGGTTTTCTCATGGCTTCCTATTTTTCAGTTGTCTTTTAAAGAGCTAAGAAAATGATTTTTGTTGCTTCGTCACATCTCCTGTTTATAAGCCGCAATCATATAAATACCTTATAAATAGGCTCATATCTCATAAAAATATTTTAAAAAAACTCTCTCTAGTCAATTATATTTGACGTCAGGAGTGGTACAAAGAAAGAAAGACGCATGCATTGCTTTGGCGATAACTAAGTACAAATTCCACCTTTAAAAAGTTCTTTTGAGAGTATTTTAATTGGTCAATTATCTAGTGGCTCCAGGGGCTTGATCATCTGCCAAACTCTCTTGTGCTCCAGTAAGTCCCCCATAAAGAACAAAAAGGGAATAGCTACCCTTACACACCTCTAGAGAACTCAAAAGCATCGATCTATCTACTATTATCCATCTTATCCTTCCAATGATCGATCTCCAAAGTCCAAACTCAACTCAAACACTAATTAATGGCACCACTACGGAGTAAAACAAACGACAGCTGCTCATCATCATTGCACACATTTGAGATCGACTGATCATGTAACGAGAGATCGAGCTGGCACCGCCCTGCAGTGCCGCTGCATTGCTGCTCCGTGCCGAACTCGATTCTTGGCTTGATTTTGTGATCGGCTTGGCTGAGATTTTTCTTGGCTGACACATGACTAAAGCAATGAAAAATAACTTAGAGCACCACGCAGATTTAAAAGCGATGAAAAAACATCTAGGCTAATTTAAAATTAAATCTCAATATTCGAACCATGGCTTATAATGCCTGGACTAATTTAATATTAGATTTAGAATCCTCGTTTGATTTAAATATTTTAAGAAATAAAGTTTAACAGAAAGCTTAAAACAGGTCGTATAAACAATTCAGCTCCAAACGTGGAGCAAATAATCCGTTCCAATAAACATGTTAGATAAGCTGAAAAGAACCGCCGAGGCACACAACGCGCATGCAACACGAAGTTGATCGACGGCCATTTGTCGAATGCTGCATGGACGCTGCCCTCCGGGCGAACCTACTACTAATCTCTGGAGAGGAACGGGGAGGAGGCCGGCCACCACTGGGGTCGTTTTCTGGAGCCCGCCTATGCATTGCATTTGCACGCGGCCGGTGGCCACTGCCGGTGCAGGTGCAGCAGCGCCGTAGTACTACTCCTTCTACCTCACCCCCCTCCCTGGATAGCTCATAGCTGGGTTCAGACTTGATCTACATCGTCTATCAGTGATGTGAAACTAACATGGCTTAGCTAGCTAGCTAGGTGCGCATCGCATGCAGCAGTGAGTGGCTCATATGTGCTGGGAGTTGGGACCAGGGTTTGGAGTACCGGTTTGGTCAAAATTATCAGCACCCGGTGGTAAACGGCCAAAATCATTCTAAATTTTTTTTTCATGTAGTTTGTAACTGCTCGGCCGGATGTGAGGACCTGCAAGTCACAGTGATGTGTGAGGTTTAATGCTAATCTAGTGGCAGTTTACAAGAATATAGTTAAATATAAGAATTTCTAGGATTTAAAATTTATCCATAAATATAAGGATTTCTGAAGAATGATCTTACCCCAATCACCCCTTGTTTAACTAGAGGCATCATAGTCTTTTCGCTTCATTTTTAACCTCTCTAGAAGCCCTTATATTTGTGGACAGAGAGACCGAGAGAGAGAGTAGACAACGCTGTCAATGATTAATCAGGGTGTGGCATGAATTGTTCAATGGGGTCTACCAGAGGTACTAACATGTAATGACCAAAGGATCAAGTGGCTGGATGATCAAGAATTCGTTGTTGGAACCTTATCATGATCACTGATTTAATTGACAGCTCATTTAGAGAGGAGAGGCTCCATTAATCTGCATAGCCAATTTATTTGTACTGTGATTATCTATAATTTGCAGAGGTTCAGATATGCTCAATCTGGTAAATTCTTGGAATCATTTTCTCTCTCTGGTTAATATAAGAGCATTAAATTATTTCCATATAATCCTCTAAGATAAGCAATCGCAAAATATGCAGGAAATATTGACACGCAATTAAGGAATTTTTCACTTTAAAAACAAACAATTCCTCCTTTTTTAAAAAAAAGAAACAATTCCTTACCTCTCATATCATATCCCAAATCTTCATTCATAAGGTCTGGCAAAGATTCTACATCACCCCTGGAATCATTTCGTTGTCGACAGCACCATCACCTTGCACAAATTCTGCTTCATCTGTTTGTGGATATTGTACTCTGAAAGTGACCAATACAAATAGAAGGCAGTAAGTTACTAATCAACCATGTGTGCACATTCAACATGTTATTTTCGTGAATCCGAGTAAAAATCAATAAATTCGACAAAGACTAAAGATATATCGATCACACCCATAATCATGTGCACGGTCATATCCTTGCTGCAAATATCTGTGTCCAAATTTTGATACACCTTGTCAGCCATGAAAAATAAGCAACTTATAGACCAATTTTATTATTAGATAAAATAGTATAAGCCAAAATTATAATAAATCATCATTGTAACTGTGAAAGGCAAAAGCGTATCAACCACACTGTCATCAAGTTCACAAACAGAACCATGATACCAAAAAGGACATGCAAAAGGTATGGCCGTGTACGCAAACAAATGATTCCAAAATGCTGATATGGGAACAGGAGTGCTCAAAGGGCAGATCATATAAGCCAGCTAACAACAAGGAATAGAATTAGATAAGACCAAACAAAAGTACAGAATATAAAGAGAAAAGAAGATGTCACTGAAAATGACTAGTCAGAATGGAACCATGTCACTGATGATTTAAAGATCTGAACTGACCATGGTCTATAGGAATAGGAAGTTAACCCTCAACATAAAAAAATTCATAAGTGGCTGTAACTTACATTATTAGCCTTCAGCAACAGCTAAATACGTCGTTCAATTGATAAGCACATTAAATTAGAATTGAACTTTAAACATCACTTTTGAGGCATTGCAATCAGCATGGTCTATGAATTAATGGTACTACCCATGTGAGACCTTCCCCTGTGTTGTTTGAACATAATTGCAACAACATTTCAACCAGCTCATTATAAAGACGAACACCATCGCCAAATCTCCTAATAAGTAAGAACACCATCATCCACAGTTGAAAGATGCAACAAGAAAAGGGGAATGGACACATGCATGCACATGCCTGCAAGGACCGCCACTTCATCGCTCGCCACTCTCACATGGTCACCTGTGATAATGCAGACGACATCCCAACAGAAGCAAGATATCAGGAACGCAAGAAACACAAGGAAGTGGCTGAAAATTCTGGTTGTCAGATTATTTTAATGGTCCTGTAAAGCACCAGATTTTCATAGAACAATCTATTAAAAGTACTGTATAAAAGATATTAGCACAAAAGTGTGTTTGTAATACATCCCCTCCAAGCTAGTTGATATTGTAAAACCATAAAACTGTTAGTCTGCTTCAACTGGACTATATTTTCAGTATTATATTCTTTTTTTCAAAAATTAGAATAAAAAATGTAGGAGCAGTGCTGAACAAGGCCCTTCAAAAAGCAGTAGAAATTCGTTGATATCAAAAGATAATTATTCTATCTTAATGGGATAAACTCAATGTAGTTGATAAGAATCGAAATTACAGAAGATGCAAACGAATCAACAAAAAAATGCATATTTAATAGAAAAAAGGTTGACATCCCAGGTAGAGGATGGACCAGTAGTCACCTATATGGAATTCTGCCTCTGAAAGTATATTGAAGAGCATACCAGATAGGGACTCGTATGGTTTAGCTTTTGGCCAGGCCCACAAAGATAGTAATACACAAATAGCCCCGAAATTTCTATTTCCTCGTGTCCTTCAAACACGTGCAATAGTATAATGATGGCTAGGCAACAATGGATAACTAATGCATTTATCATTGCTAAATTATAGACAAGTTCAACATAATTCCTTTTTTTCTGGAAAGGTTTTTTAAATAGAAAATGAGTAATATTTGACTTTATTTTACAATTTAAAAAATGTATAGTTTACCTTCCAGGAAAAGATTTAACCAGTATATGAACTGTCAATGACTTTGACATCAATAACAGAAAATTATAGAAGATGTACGAAAAAAGTATCCCCAGCAGCACATCCTAACACCAAAGTAGGCGCCACTTATTGTTGTCAGCCAGTATGCCATAGTACCCTGCATGACATGTGAGCATCTGTCAGGATAGCAATTAGCAAGTGCTATATCGAGCCAGCAAAATCATTACAAAAGTATATCATACGCTTATTATTCGGTTATAACATCGACAAGCCCAACAATTAGTGTACCAAGAAGAAGGTTTTTTCCTTTGTCTAGAATATAAATTCGGGGTCCATTACAAAGCACAAGATATGAAGTGGGTACCCTCTGACCAAGTACTGACTGATTCACCAAGAACACGATACAAGACAGAGCTTCAAATAAGATTGTAAACAACTGAAACTTTTGCCAGAGATCACAATAATGGAGATACAGTCTGTTCAGTCCTCACTGGTCCCATGAAAACAGGCAGCCCAATCAGTGCACCGGATAAACACTAATTGCAGCAACTGGTAGGCATCAGAACACGGAGGCTACTATTAGACTGAGTGACTGACAAGAGATCGTGGACGATCTTATTAGCCATTCATCTGCTTTAATTAGTTGAGATGAACGTAGAGAATGGATCCTTCACACCCCACTAAAACAAATCTTAGTTGAACCCAACTACCAAAAGAATATACCCAAAGATTAAGTCCATCGCAGATCACTTGCAGAAATGACATCCATGATTCCGGCCGTCCTGTTCACATTTGCACCAACATGTGGATGGCCGTGCTAAGAAAAACCTATGTCAGAAGTAAATTTGACTGAGATTAACAGAATGGTACTTACCGATGCACGAGTCCTTTTTTTAACCTTTGACTTGGGAGCCAATGACTGCTACAAAAGTAACAATTACGGAGAAGCATAGCTATCCAGAAATTAATTACGAGTCACAATTGCCACTTCAGCACAAGGACTGGATGCACAACACACCAGCAAAACAATGCACACCACAGACTGTTCTTGGTTGAATCGAGGAGAGCACCAGTCCACAGAAGGAGCCTGCACGTTCACCAGAGCAAATGGTTGAGAGGAGTCTGTTGGTTCTTGCTCAACAGAAGGCATTTGCAAGAGCTTCTGCCTTCTATCCTCGAAGATCAGCTGGAAAAAAAAATTGCTTCAGGAGTTAATTTAACTGCAGCTGATCATCTACTAAAAGAAGTCAAATTTGTGTCGTGATAGAATTTGTCGACTTGTCTTAGCTAACAGCTTCCCACATCTCCCATCCAAAACACACATGCCCTGTCCCTTGTTTTCCTCGTAAGGTACAGGACACGAGCAGTTTCCAGTTCCATTAGTTTAAATTCCTCACCTTGACTCCTGCATGTTCATCATGTGCAGCATACATATATATATATATAAAGACCAGCCTCCACACCCTCTGCAAACAGAGTTGGGAGGCCAAGAACAAGAACAGCAAGGCAACCATGACCCAAGCTCACTCAAAATCTTGCTTCCACCAGTTCTGGGATGGACTCCAGATCAAGAGGAGCAGCGACAGCTTCGCTGTCGAGCTACTGCCATCCCTTGGTGCAACTATAAACCACTCCAACAAGTTGCAGAAGTTCATCATATCGCCTTATGATCCCTGGTACAGGTGAGGTTCACACTGCACTATCTGTACCTATCATATGCTGCAGTTGCTGCAGTTGCTAACATGATCTTTGTTTGCTTTGTCTGTATGTCTCTCAGATCCTGGGAGCTGTTCCTTATAGTCCTAGTTGTTTACTCTGCCTGGATTTGCCCGTTCGAACTAGCATTCCTGAGGGACTTACCCTCTAAGCTTTTGCTAGTTGAGAACATTGTCGATATCTTCTTCGCCATTGATATTGTTTTGACGTTCTTCGTTGCTTATGTCGATAGCAAAACACATCTTCTTGTGGATGACCGAAAGAGAATTGCAATGAGGTGTGTTCCTTCGTTCACTCCTATGATACTTTCATGTTAGAAACCCCACATTTGGAATTGAAAAGGCCCAAATGATTCTGCCCTGACATTAGCAAACTACGATCATCTGCAGGTACCTATCCACTTGGTTTATCTTTGATGTATGTTCAACAGCACCATTTCAACCAATCATCCTTCTATTTACACACAAGGGGAATGACATTGCTTTCAAGGTACTCAATTTGCTCAGGTTGTGGCGTCTTCACCGAGTCAGTTCACTATTTGCCAGGTCAAAATCTTGTCCAGGTTCTCCATAATTTGATGGTGAATCACAAGTGACAACTGCAACAATTTAATCATTCTATTTTATCAGGCTGGAGAAAGACATCCGATTCAACTATTTCTGGACTAGGTGCTCAAAACTTATTTCTGTAAGTCTTCTGAACAAAATGAAACTTACCTTCTGTGTTCTGTGCAAACATTTTCTATCTTGCAAAGTACTAGTTATGTGCCTATAGGAAGAAATAGGCTGGTTCTTATGTGTATAAAATATGTATTGACCAAAATGCAGGTGACCCTCTTCGCAGTACATTGTGCAGGATGCTTCAATTATATGATTGCTGACAGATATCCCTACCCAGAGAAAACATGGATAGGAGCTGTGATGTCTACTTTCAGATCAGAGAGCTTATGGACTAGATATATTACTGCTCTTTACTGGTCCATTACAACACTGACAACAACAGGATATGGGGACCTACATGCTGAAAATCCAACGGAGATGCTATTTGATATTGTCTATATGATGTTTAATCTGGGCTTGACAGCTTATCTCATTGGCAACATGACCAACCTAGTTGTCCATGGGACCAGCCGCACCAGGAAATTTGTAAGTTTCTCTACTTACCAGCAAAAATGTCAATGGCAAATCTTCTGTCTCCAGAAAGATCATTCAGGAATGTAGTTTTTAGTGAAATTTATATAATGCTGACGCAGCAGATTATGGCACACAAGTGAAAATTTTACCATTTGGAATGCCATTACAGATGTGATACACTTACCCTTTGATCATAAAAATACAAATATGATGCATATGGATGCCATACAAATAAACGATGTCAAGATCTGAGAACAAACTAGCATTTTGGTTTATGCGTGGTGGGATGTATGGATACATACAAAAACATGCTTATTCAAGAGCATCTACACAGTTATACAATTTATATGAATTGTGTCATAGGAATTAGTTATATCTAAGACTTCCAGGGGGTCAACACCCTAAGAACTAAACACCATACATTCATTATATCCAATGGGTATCAGAACTATTATAGTTTCAATTACAAAAAAAAGGTCATGCTGGACCATTCTTTTAAGTTCTTGTGCAAATGGCAGAGGTGGGTTTTCAACCATAAAGCAAAGCAAGAGAATAAATGAATAGAATCCTGTTCTTGCTAGTATGCCACAAGGTACAAGTTCTTGTATTCCTATGTCATTTGACCATTCTAAGGGACAACACCACCAACAAAATATCATTCAACTCAAGGGCAAGAATACTAAAAGAGAAGTCTGAAGCGAATACAAATAGCAGTCATCATTTTAACTAAAACGGTTACTACTACCAGCATTGTTGTTCCAATATATGTACTGCTATATTGATGATCCTTTAAAAAATATATGTGCAGAGGGACTCAATCCAAGCAGCATCAGAGTTTGCAGCACGCAATCAACTACCTGAGAACATAAAGCAGCAAGTGCTATCTCACTTCTGCCTACAATTCAAGACAGAGGGACTCAACCAGCAGGTCATGTTAGACTGTCTACCAAAAGGAATCCGCTCAAGCATAGCATACAGCTTATTCTTTCCGATCATCCGACAAGCCTATCTCTTCAATGGAGTATCTGACAATTTCATTGCAGAACTGGTAAAATCATGAAATAATTCAATATTTTCAAGTACCATACAAAAGCAATACTTTCCAGTCTTTACTAATTGAATATGTTGAACAAAACAGGTCATGGAAGTGCAGGCTGAGTACTTTCCACCAAAGGAAGATATAATATTGCAGAATGAAGGAGAAGCAGATATTTACATAGTAGTTTCAGGAGCAGTGGTTAGTATTCTGTCTCCAATTTAGTTCAGACATGAAATATAATATTGGTCAGAAGTTTTTATCTGTACGCTAATTGTGCCTTTATTAATGCTTTTTATATGTAGAATATAATAACAACAATACATGGGAATGAGCAGGTACAGGTTTTCTCTGTATATATCTGTTCCAGATATCACTAAGATTCATTCAGATTTACCAAAAATTATGAATTATTTGAAAACAGGTATATGAGAAAATTGCAGAGGGAGAAATGTTTGGAGAGGTTGGTGCTTTATGTAACATACCCCAGCCATTTACTTGCCGCACAGCAGAGCTATCACAGCTTTTAAGAATAAGCAAAACAAAGCTTAGAGAGATCATTGAAGAAAACAGGGAAGACAGTAACATTCTAATGAACAATCTAGTCCAGGTATAACTTCAATTTTCAAACAATTATATTGCATTTAAATACATCTAATCAGAAGTTAACTACTCTATTCCAATGTACAGAAGCTGAAGCTACGCGAAAGTTTACCTGACATGAATCAACCAGACCGAAGATTCTTGAGCAAGTATGAGCTATTCCATGTTCCTCGAGAAGCATGGCTGCTGAAAAAGTCACAATTACATTGCACAGAGCAGACAAGTAGGGGTTCTAGTAACAACATTTCAGTATTTGGAGGTGATAGATATTCAAGACAGTTACTTGGAGAAGCAACCCGATCTTCGGCGTCAGAAAAAGAAAATAACAGTATGACAGGTAAAGAAGAGAATCATGATGAAGTTCACACAAACTGTGAGACCAAAAAAAGCACGGAAGAGCACTGTATCCAGATAAACTCTGAAGATAGCAGCTCCAAATACAGTCAGCAAACAATACATGCAACAGTGCAGACAGGGTCTCCACATAAAACAGAAGAAAACAAAACAAGAAGAATTCCAGATGAGTATTACATAAAAGAAGAAAATAAAAGAGTTACAATTCACAAATATCTTCATAACTCAACAGTCTCTGCTGCACAAAATGGAAAGCTTATCAAGCTGCCTACATCATTGGAGGAACTGTTCAAAATTGGCAGTAAGTAAAATTAAGCTTTAAACTATCTATTTTAACTGTGTTTCAGCTATGCTGTATGATCAACGCTGAGTGGATAGCAGATGTAAAACTGCAATTTACTGTATATCAGCTACGGTAGTATGTATTAACTCTCATCATATATATTCTTCACATGGCAGGTCAGAAGTTTCAAGGTTTTCATCCTAGAAAGGTGGTCAGTAGAGATTATGCTGAAATAGATGATATCAGTGTTATCCGCGATGGCGACCATCTATTCCTTCTTGAGATGTAGAGAAAAAATACCATAACAACCTAACCGGACAAGTCAGAAATCTGGCATAAGTAATGGATGCACATCAAGATTCAGAACTGAAGATATGAAGAGGAATGACATTTTGACACTTCAATTTGTTTAATAGTTACTGACATGTTGTAAATGCCTGATATTGTATGATAAATAAACAAGGCAGCCTTAATGCATGCAGTCATGCAAAAAAATCATGAAAGCATGTGGCCGAAAGCAGTTGTGTAGGTTTCTACTGCGAGGATTTTAACTTGAAATTGTACATGCATATTCATCTCTTTTAATAGTAAGAAAATGAGCATGTTAAATAATAGCCCTGATTCATTACTTCCCTAGACTTGACGACTTGTGCTACACAATCTTCATATCTTGTTCCTCTTGGTGTTTGTGCTCTGTTGTATCGTAATTAGTGTAGTCCGATGCAACTACTTCATATTTCAATTTTCAAGGACTATCAAGGTGGATCTTGTAATGCAAAGTAATCAGTTGAACCTTTTCAACTTAAATTCTGGATGTCATGAGTCAATAAATGAACAGCAGCAAGACTATTGGATTTTACTGTTCACTTCTTCAGACGTGTTCTAAAGCAATATATACTGCAAGGAGTAGGTTTCTCATCATCCAAAACATATCTAGCGTGATCTAGCCAGCCCTAACTAAAAATGTGTCGATAATCTCCAGAACTCTGAATACATCTAATTCTGCGTCAGTCACTTTAAAAAAAATAGCTCCAAAATCCCAAAATTAGACGAGAGCACTACACAAACAAACAAACAACAAAGGCGAAGGGTGCCCCCGCCGGAATACCTGCAATTTTGCGAGGGCCCAAGTGCAAAATTAGCCCTACAGTGAGGGGGGAGAAAGAGACGAGGAGATGGTGGTAGGTCACCTGGCGACGGCGTCGGTCGGAGAGCAGAGCGGCCCCGCCCGTCGCGGGCTCCACGCGGAGGCGCGGAGCCACCGGTGGAAGCCGGCGGCGAGGAAGCGGAGGATCGTGGGCACGCACGTGGGTGGGGGGCGCGCAGATGCAGGCGCCATTGGCGTCCCCACGAGCCACGAAACCGCGGCGAGCGATCGCGCCGGCCGTCGCGGCCGTGTGGGACCCTACGGCCGCGGTACGGCGGCCGCCGGGGCGCCGTGGTGTGGCCGCGCCGCGTGGGACCCTATCCGGGATGGAGGAGACAGTGAACTGGGCCGTCAACCATTTTTTTCACACGGATCCACCAAATCGTGTGTGCACGTGATTGCAGAAAGTCCAATTTGCCTCCCTCAATTTAATTCGTCCAACTACAAACCTACGTACTTCCTCCCTCCGTTTCATAATATAAGTCATTTTGACCTTTTTTTTAGTTAAAATTTTTTAAGTTTAGATAAATCTTTATCTATTATAAAAATTAAAGATGATTTCGTACTAATCAAAATTCCGTCCGTTATCAATGGTCTTCGATTTCTATTCATATACGATAAAACTACCTAAAAAATATGGATTTTTCCCATCGTACACCACACGCTTTTGTCGTCTTCGGCAATCCACTCGCTGCCCGTCATTGCCCGAGAAGTCTGTCTACTAGAAACCATCGTTGCAGTATCATAGGGCCAAGAAATTTGTTTCTTCATCATAATGATACGTTAACAACAGCGTATCAGAAAATTCAGTAGTACTAATCTTTCAGACTTCCAAAACGTTATGACTTATGATATCAGTTCTTTGCAGGTGTCAAGGTCAGTTTCCCTATGGATCTCAGAGCAGAATAAAAAGAGATTCGAGAGTTACCGTCTCACGCTACAATTCCATCTTCAAGACATTTTGATGGTCAGATTACTTTGAAGTTTGAACAAGTTATCTAGCAGCACTATGTGAAGAATATATTGATCATATCACAAAAAATAAGCCTTAATCATGTAATATTTACTGTAATTTTAGTTTTTTCGTTGTAATGCACGAGCACTTTGTGCATAATTAAATTTGACTTATTCGTCATCCGTTGCAACGCACGGATGTTTTTTCTAGTTTATAGAAAAATATAATAATATTTTTAACACAAAATAAACATATTATCAAATATATTTAATGTTAGATTCAATGGAACTTATTTTGTGTTTTAGATGTTGCTAAATTTTTTTATAAACTAAAATAGTTTGACTAAAACAAAGGTCAAAACTACTTATAATATGAAGCGGAGGGTACAAGATACGGAATACTCCCTTAACTTTCAAAACCAGCTAGTTTTGTCTCCCCAGGCGGTTTGTCGTACGTGACCCATTGACGTCGTCTTCATCCAACATGGCGTCTATGTGGCTCTTAGGTGGCATTATAGCCAGCCAAAAAAAATTGAAAAAACCAAAAATAAGTGGACCCATATGAAAGGCTCTAAGAAAAAACACAATGAAGCCCAAGTGTCATCCCCCCTCCTCCCTCTCCTTTCTCCCCCTTTTTCTCCTTTCCCAATTTATCACTCCTCTTCATCGGGTGGACTAAGCACTGAGGGAGCAAGCGAAGCTCAAGCTAGGCCAGCGGAAGAGCTCCGTGAAGGAGGATACCGAAGGTGGAGAAGTTTGGAAAGTGGCGAGCTCCCACACGGTCGCCAAAGGCTGCAATGGCGAGGCCGCAGCTCTTGACAGGTCACGCCGAGGTCCATGGAGGAGGCACCCTATGGTAGTGATAGAGAGGCCGGAGAAGTCTGGGCTTCGGCTGGGTTGTTGTGGGTTGTAGCGACGAGGCTGCAGCTCCCGATAGCGTGGGACTCAGGACAAGTAGGCAGCGGTGGCTGGTCCGTGTGATGACTCAACACAGTCAACGTGCCACGTCAGCTAAAATCACTTTGCAAAACCACCAAGGAGGTTGATTTGTTGATTTGTATCAGTTTTAATAATTGCGGGAGCCTTTATATCCAATATTACGGTTGAAGAATGAGAATTACTTGGGCTATAGTTTAGGGACGCAAAATGAACTTTTGCCCACGTGATTAGAGCGGAGCATTAGACATCACCAATCATCACTATACAAATCGGGCCATGAGGTCATCAGCACAAGTCTTGTTGGGTTTCGGGCCCATATGTGTCCTAGTTGGGCTACATCAACATACTCTCTCCGTCCAAAAAAACATAACTTAGACAGGGATGTAACCTCTCTTCTAGTACAATTAATGTGGACAACCCTGTATTCAGATTCGTTATACTAGAAGAAGTCACATCCCTATCTAGGTTGTGCTTTTTTGGGACGGAGGGACTATAGCACTATGCATGAACCCTCGAATCCCAAAACAAATAGCACCACTCTCCCTAGCCTCTAGTGTCCTATTCAAAATGATATGTGATGTGAAAAAAGTGACCTATGGATCTTTTAATAGATTTGGAACTTCAAATCTTACATAATTTTCAACAACGAATATAACCCGTTTTGAATGAAATAAAAAAAGAACCAACATGTCAAAAATCGTAAATCTATAGATAAAAAGTTGTAAATTCTAATTTGGTGTATTGTAACCGAGTGGAAGTGCTCTGTAACTGAGTATAAACGCTCTATAACTAAGTATAAGTGTTTTGTAACCGAGTTTAACTACAATTTAGGCCTACAGGAATACGAATCTTGATGCAAGATCATATGGATGAAAAATTGAAAGACAGGAGCTCAAAAATCAATCGCAAGTGAAATAGCAAAACCTAAAAATGCTATGTGATGTTAATCCGACTATCAGAGAAAAAAATAAAGGGTTAATTTGATCTATGACATTACAAATGTGCCATATTAAAAAAATACCATTACTATTTACGATATCGGATGAGTACAACTAAAATTTTCCAAAATTCGATCCGTACCATCGTCGTCACGTTGTGTGGAGCGGGTATCCAGTGGCGGCGGCATGCGCATCGTGACAACGACAAGGTCACGGAGAAGAAAAAAGAAAAAAAAAAGAAGAAGCGGCAGAACGAGATAGAAATTGAAGTGACTATGATAATACGGATCAAATTTTAGAAAATTTCAGTGCCATCCAATCGATATCGTAAATAGTAATGATATTTTTTTAATATGACATATTTGTAATAGCAAGGATCAAATTAACCCAACATAGAAGTTATACAATGTTTTCGCAGAATGGATCCATATCACAATAGGAAGATTGTAATTTGGATCTACGTTCATCTCCAGCCCGGCAGACCTCTATTACAGTACTGTAACACGTTACATAAACAACGCACGCTGACACGACAATCCCCTGCATCTACGTTCGTTTACTTGTGCGCCGCCGCCGCCGCCTCCTTCCACTTGCCGGCGACCTCCTCCAGCGCCCGCCGCGACGACCCTTCCGGCGACCACATCCGACCGGCCGCCTGCTGCAGCTCCCTCGCCCGCCGCCGCACGCCGCGCCCCTTCTCCCCCTCCATCAGCTCCTTCACCGCCGCTGCGATCTCCCCGCGCCTCACCACCGCGCCGCCGACGTCCTCCTCCCGCGCGCGCGGCCGCAGGGCCACCCCCACGGACTCTTCCAGGACGACGGCGTTCATCCTCTGCTCCGCGTGCAGTGGCCACGCCATCATCGGCACGCCGCCGGCCACGCTCTCCAGCGTCGAGTTCCACCCGCAGTGCGACAGGAAGGCCGCCGTCGCCGGGTGCGACAGCACGCGCACCTGCGGCGCCCACGCCGCGACGGCGAGGCCCCGGCCGCTCGTCCTCTCCAAGAACCCGTCGGGCAGCCACGCCAGTGGCTCGTCGTCATGGCCGCCGTTACTCCCGAAGGCGAACGACTCGCCGTTGAGGCATGGCATGCGCACGACCCAGAGGAACCTGTGGCCGCTCATCTCCAGCCCGGCGGCGAGCTCGCGCGTCTGCTCCACGGACAGCATGCCGGCGCTCCCGAAGGAGACGTACACCACCGATCCTGCCGGCTGGAGATCCAGCCACTCCAAACACGCCGACTCGCCGGCCTCGTCGGAGCTTGACCGGACGAATGGCCCCACCGGGTAAGCCGGCGGGAACGTCCCTTTCTCCGCCGCCTTCTTGGAATCCTCCACGGCGGCCGGCTCCAGCTCGTAGAAACTGTTCGCCAAGAAGCCGGCGGCGCCGCGGTACAGCCGGCCTGTCTCGACGACGTGCCCGTACCCCGGCGCGGTGCTGTCCCTGAACGCTTCCGGGAACTCTGCGGTGCGCAGCGAGACGCCGCCGGGAAGCTCGAGAGGGTCCGGAAGGGCGCGTTGCTCGCCGGCGGCAGCACCATCGTGCAGCTCCACGGTCCGGCGCATCAAAGAGAGCGCGGAGAAGCTGTTGGGGAAGAAGATGTAACCCGGGACGCCGAGCTCGGCGGCGATGGACAGCGCCGCGGAGCAGAAGAAGTCCGGGACCAGCGCGGCGAGGGACGTGGACCGGAGCAGCTCACGGAGGTGCGGGAGGGAGCGTTGAACCAGCTCGTAAAGCACCGTCTCCACGCGGGCGTCGGCGGGTAGGTCGTCGAGGGGCACCGCCGGCAGCGTGGCGGTGGCCACGGAGGACGGGAGCGAGGACTGCACGGCGGAGTGCGCGTCGGGGGCGTCGAGGTCGGCGAAGGTGACGAGCGTGACCACGACGCCGTGGTGCTCGACGAGCCGCCGCGCCAGCTCGGCCAGCGGGATGAGGTGGCCGGCGCCGGGGCTCGCCAGCAGCACGACGTGCGGCGGCCGCGGCGCGTCTCGCTGATCGTCGGTGGTGGGGGCCACTGGTGCGATGGCGAACGGCTCCATCGTCTGGACTAGTTATTGCAGACGGTGTGGTGTCTGCTTCTATTCATTCAGACGCTAGCACCTAGCAGCACGACGTCTATATAAGCCCAAGGCTCTGACGCCCTCTAGAAGACATGCTCCGTCCAAATTCATGATAACAAGGATTTAATTTCTTTTCTAGCCGAACCACTTGTTCAGTTTTACAGCGGGGATTTGATTTTATTTTTTTTACGAAGAGAAAACATAGCTAGTACCCATTTGACTGTCATGTTCTTTTGTGTTAAATTGCTAAACAGTTGAATGATTTGTTTAAGGATACAATCATACAAATAAATAAACTAGTATCTACTACAAAATTAAAAAAAATA
This sequence comes from Oryza officinalis, assembly GCA_008326285.1. NCBI lineage: Eukaryota > Viridiplantae > Streptophyta > Magnoliopsida > Poales > Poaceae > Oryza > Oryza officinalis. Next base: position 13,191,098 of record BDMV01000002.1, on the reverse strand, counting down.
GATTTAAAACAATATTAAAAGAAAATTGTATATAGAAAGTTTTAAAAATATCATATCTTTTATGAGCTCCGTGTGCGTTAATTATCATAAAGGAGTCGAGTCGACGACAAGATTTCTGAGCTTTGAGAACATATATATGCCTCCAATTATGGTCATTGACGATGATGTCTTCTTCGACAAGCTTGTTGGTATCTAGCCAAAACTTTTGAGGTAGCTAATCACAAGCGAAAGTAAGGGCCTCTTTAATCTGTAAAAAAATATAAAATTTTTGAAAGATTTTAATTCAATAAACAAATTTTCTATGAAGATTTTTGAAACAAAAGATTCAATCATATTCTATCTTTTGAAATTCCTATAGAATGTATAATCCATAGTGATTTTGAACGAAACTTAGCAGGAGCTTTAAATCTCTTGAAAAATTTCTTTTGAATCTATCTCCCTTATCCGGTTTCTATGTTTTTTCTGCGGTCTAATCAAACAGTCATTCATATTATCGATTCTTAGGATCGGCAATAAAACTTATAAGGTGCACAAGATTAAGGAGAGATAATGACACAAGAATTATGCTGGTTCAGGCTCTCAACATGAGGTAATACCCTAATCCAGTTGTATGAGATTGAATTCATGTGGAGAGCTTTGCAATACGATCTAGGGTTAGCACATAGCGATCACCCGCGACGTGTATGTTGGGTTATGAGGAGTTTTCCCCATCTCGGGACCCTTGCCCCCTCTTATATAGGATGAGGGGGAGGGTTACAAAAAAAGTATCTAGTCGGTTATAGCTAAATCTTCCTATTCTCTTTATGCATGATTATTGGAATTTATATTTTATCCTGAGAATCTCTCTTTCTTGAATTACAAGTAAGCCACATGGACTTAGGGCACTCGGTCCACCCCATGCCGTTTGGCACATAGGCCCAACATAAGATACTCGAAAATCGTGTACCCCATAGTAGCTCCCGACTCTGAACTTAGTTGAGCATCAACCAAGTAAAGTCAAGAAGAAGAGTTCTCAATGACGCATGGCTAAATAAGACAGCCCTTAGAGTATTTGCCTCATACAGCGAAACCAACCAAGCCATAGAGGTAGGGTCACCTGTTGAAGGTAGCGAAAGAAGCCAATGTGTTGGGACATAGGTGCCCGATGACAGCATAGGCAGCCAACGTGAAGACATGGTCCCCATTCGGCGGTGGAGGAGCCGACCAGCACGAGGACGATGTCGTCCAGCAACAACGTAGGCAGCTGACCTGGGGACACAACCCTTAGTCGACGGCGGAGGAACCGACCAACGCGGGGACGTAGTCTCCCGGCGGCGGTAGAGGAGCCGGCCAGCACGGGGACGAGGTTACCCGACGGCGACGAAGAAGCTGACCAGCACGGGGACGAGGTCGTCCGGTGGCGGCGTAGGCAGCCGGCCTGGAGACACAGCCCATAGTCGACGACGGAGGAACCGACCAGCCAGCACGAGGACGAGGTCGCTCGGCGACGGTCAGGGCCGTCTCCAGAAATTGGGGGCTCCGGTTCGAAATGCAAATTGGGGCCCTTTAACGAATGGCTAGTAAAACTAATATACATTTTTACTCATCAAATATATAACTTAAATATGTATTCCTCAATACAATATTTAGAAATATAACAAATATTAACTCTAAAATAGGAAACGTACTACTAACCTCAAGTTCTACTAAAAAGCATCATCCGTCTGGTATTTCTTGAAATGAAATCTTCAATGATATTTTCATAATTAATCTTCTCAAAGACATCATTTTCAAGTGCTATTAGTGCCAATCCATTCAGTCGTTCTTGTGTCATAGTAGAACGTAAGTAGGATTTCAATAACTTGAGTTTGGAAAAGCTTCGTTCCGCAGATGCAACAGTCACAGGAATGGTTAACAAAATCCTATATGCAATAATAGCACTAGGATAAAAGGGATGCTTTTTCAAGAACTTCAGAATATCAAGGGCACTCATAGATTCCTTAAGTATATCTTGGAGAAAAAGTAACTCCCCATACAATTCCAGTCCATCAACATCTTTCTGTTCTCCACTTTGAATTGCTTTTTCAAGATTAACACAAGCAGCCATCAAACTCTTATCATCTAGAGATCGCAATCTATCTGATGTAAACAAGAAACCAAATTTTTTTTCATACCCTTGATATTGTTCAAATCGCCTGATGAGCGAAGCTATAGCTTGATCAACAATAGGTATGAAATACTCCCTCCTAAATAAGTCCTCTGGAGATTGTGAAGTAGTAGATGCATCATCCGCGGCCTCATCAAATTGTCGTTTTCTTTTTATTTTACGCTTGGTCAAAAACACAGGATTAATCTCCATCTCTATTGCAATTTCTTTTGCAGCTTCCAGTGCTTTTGAAAAGCCAGTTTCTCTATATTTTTTGAAAAAGGAAATCAGCCCTTGTACAGACTCAATAGCAACATCAATAAGCATATCTTTTGACTGTAGCTGCTTGCTGATCAAGTTAACTTCAAATAATATTTCGTACCAGATGATTATTGACACTAAAAAGTCAAAGCCACCGAGTTCATTTTCCGTCAATGATTTAGCTTCACTAGAATGCAATTGATCCCTATCAGTTTCAGCCACTTGAAGTAAAGCCTCTCTTATTTCTGGGATTTGAAACCTTATAGCCTTAACACTATCAACACGACTCTCCCAACGAGTAGATAACAATGATTTGGGAGTCAACCCCTGTATGTTATCTTTCAGAATTTGTCACCTTTTGGTAGAATTAGCAAATATTGTATAGATGCGCTGAATAACTCCAAAAAATTCTGTTGCCTTACGGCAAGAACTTGCCATATCACACAGTACTAAATTCAGACTATGACAATCACAAGCTGAATAAAAAGCTCTTCGATTTATATCCAAAAATTTTGCTTGCACCCCTTGATGTTTTCCTTTCATATTTGACCCATTATCATATCCCTGTCCTCTCACGTTGTCTATATCAAGGTCCAGATTTTTCAACTCCTCTTGTAGAACATCAAACAATCCTTACCCAGATGTATCATTCACATTTAAAAAACCTAAGAAGGATTCTTGGATGCAAACTGAATCGGATGTTGCATCCACATACCTTATTATCAAAGACATCTGTTCTTGGTGGCTTGCATCAGGAGTACAATCAAGTATAACTGAGAAATATTTTGCTTCTTTTACCTTTTCAATGATTGCAGACTTTATTGCAGTAGCTAGACAATTTATTAATTCATTCTGGATGGAAGGACCAAGATAGTGATCACGAATTATGTCATTAGTGATACGATCAACATGCTCTTTAATAACCGGGTCAAATTCTACTAACATCTTAACCAAGCCTAAAAAATTCACATTGTTCCCTTGGTACAGTTTGCTATTAGTGCCACGGAATGCTATATTATGTTCTACAAGAAATTTTACAATCAAAAGAATCCTGAATAAAACTCTTCTCCAATGTTCCTTCTTTCTCAACAATTTGCAACAAAAACAGAATACCTTATCAAGTTCTTTGCTATACACAAGCCATTCTCTATCACAGTTTTCTCCATTTGCAAGGACTCTGGTGTATAATAATGCAGAAAACCTTCTAGAGAATCTATCCCTAGGACCATGCTCAATAGACAAGTCTCTTTTAGGGCCCTTTTGCACTAAAATATCAACCATTCTAGAATCAAGTGCATTCCAAGTTCTTGGATCAAATATATCAGGCTGAAAAGAATTATCCATCTCATTGGTAATAGGAGCCTGAGCCTCTTCTGCAATTTCTGCAGCCTGAGCCTCTTGTTCAATTTCTGTAGTAGGATCTTGATCTCCAAGCTCTACTGTATTGTCACCATGACCTTCAATTTCTGTAGTAGTAGCTGGAGCCCCTTCTTCACCATGACCGTCATCAACATCAACATTAGCATTTGGATTTTCTCCGACAAGAAATCTTTCAAGGGCACCCTGTTGAGATTGAGCTGCTGCTTCTAATCTTTGTCTCTTCTTACGCTTCTCAGCACCAGAATCATACTTTCTATATGTACTTGACATATTGAGGATCAACCCTGTTTACAAATAAATAAAAAAATATCTAAGGTACATACATCCTACAGGCTGCATCACAATTTGCCAATATTTCCAGAAGATTAAAACTCAATTCAATTAATCAAATCCAGAATCACCTGAGGTAGTTCGGTCCTTGCTGGCTACTTCTATTTGCTCCGGCGACGATGCACGCAAGAGGCGAGACGAAGAGATCGCGATCGCGAGGACGGGAGTCGAGCGGACGCCTGCTCGTGTTTGCCAGTTGCCGTCGGGTGCCGTGATTAGGTTTTAGACTTCTAATTACCCCTAAGTATTGGGCTGAGGGATGCCAGGTGAGGGCCCATGAAATTTGGGGACCCTGTTCGGTCGCCCATGTCGCACCTGCCTATCGACGGGCCTGGCGACGGTGTAGGCAGCCAGCCTGGAGACGCAGCTCCCAGTCGACGGAGGAGGAGCCAGTCAGCATAGGGACATGGTCACCCGACGACGAAGGCAGTCGGCGTGGAGTCACAATCCCTAATCGTTGGTGATGGAGCCGAGTAAGAAAGCCCTCGGGAGTGTGCTTCAGAATGTTCGGCGGCCGTGGCGCGTCTCGCTGATCGTCGGTGGTGGGGGCCATTGCTGCGATGACGAACGGCTCCATCGTGTGGATTTATTGCAGACGGTGTGTTGTCTGCTTCTATTCATTCAGACGCTAGCACCTAGCAGCACGACGTCTATATTAGCCCAGGCTCTGACGTTCTCTAGAAGACATGCTCCGTCCGTACCACTAGAAAAAAAATCAAATCCTGTGCAAATTCATGATAATAAGGATTTAATTTATTTTCTAGCCGAACCACTTGTTCAGTTTTATAGTGGGGATTTGATTTTTTCTTTTACAAAGAGAAACCATAGCTAGTACACATTTGACTGACATGTTCTTTTGTGTTAAATTGCTAAACAGTTGAATGATTTGTTTAAGGATACAAATAAACAAAAAAAAAACAGAATCTATTCTATATCACTGAGTTTATCTTAGTTTAATAATTTATTACTGACATTGTTTTTTTCTATAATATATCAGCGACTTTATTGATAGTTCTACAATACGTCATTAGACTGAGCTTGTTTTTTCAAAAATATCTAAAATACCCTTATAGACATACAATGTTAACAATTAATGTTAACAATTGATTCATAGAAGTTTCAAAAAAAATAAAAAAAAATTATTTGGCCTTCTTACACAATATAAAAGTTTATATATAAGTTTTAATTTTTTTGTATTTCTACTTTTTAGAAAATATAACTTATGTGTTGTATGCTATATAAAATATTTTTTTGTGTTGTTGTTTTTAATGTAAACTATCTTTCATATGCAATATAACATATTTTTTGCTATTATCTTTTGTGTAAGCTATTTCTCTTTGATATATCACACAAAAATATTTTTTCTAAAAACAAAAATACCAAAAAAATTGAAACTTATATACAAACGTTTCATGTTGGGTAAAGAGGCCATATAAAAATTTTCATATTTTTTTTTAAAATTTCTAATGAGATAAATTAATTGTTAACATTGGATGTATTTTGGTTATTTTTTTTAAAAGAGGCCCAGTTCAATGACATGTCGTAGAACAATGGATAAAGTTGTCCGTTTATTGTAGAAAGAGACAATATTAATGACAAATTATTTAATTAGAGACAAATTTAGTGGTATAGAATAGATTCTTTCATAAATAAACAAACTAGTATCTACTACAAAATAAAAAATAGATTTAAAACAATATTATAAAAAAATTGTATATAGAAAGTTTTTTAAAAAATCATATCTTTTATGAGCTCCGTGCGCGTTAATCCGTTTATCATAAAGGAGTTAGTCGCCGACAAGATTTCTGAGCTTTGAGAACATATATATGCCCTCCAATTATGGTCATTGACGATGATGTCTTCTTAGACAAGCTTGTTGGTATCTTGCCAAGACTTTTGGAGGCAGCTAATCACAAGTGAAAGTAAGGGCCCCTTTAATTTGTAAAAAAAAAGATAGAAATTTTGAAAGATTTTAACTCAATAGAAAAATTTTCTATGAAGGCCTTTAAAGCAAAAGATTCAATCATATTATATCCTTTGAAATTCCTATAGAATATATAGTCATAGTGATTTTGGATGAAACTTAACAAGAGCTCTAACCTCTTGAAAATTTTTTTTAGTCTATCTCTCTTATCTGATTTCTATGTCTTTCCCGCGATCCAATCAAATGGTCATTCATATGTTTTTTCTACGTTTTGTAATTCTTCGTTTTGCACTTACGTTCCTATTAAAATCATGTGTTTTTTCAATCATGTGATTAAAGGAGCCATAAATCAAAAGAGTGTAATGGTGCAGCAGCCAGCAGCGATGCACTCGAGTGGTTATTATTATTATTATTATTATTATTATTATTATTATTATTATTATTAGCAGCAGTAGTAGTAAATATTATTAAAGTTTCTTTTATTACATGGTAGACGCATATGCACACACATCACTACACACGTAACACCGTATTCACGTCCCTCTAATACGTCCCTAACACATGCTTTAAAAGACGAAAACCAGAGTTCCTAAACTCACTAAATTCAAGTTAAAAATCCATCTGCATGTACGTAATATTCGTGAGCACTACAATTTAAACCCTTGTGGTTAGAGTCATGCACTCACAATTCACTAGAGGAGCTGCGATTTTTAGCAACAGCTATTTGGATTTTCAACGGTGCTGTCATGGAATGTAGAAAGGCTGGCCAACAGCCCTCTCAAGCACCTTGCTGCTGACAATACTATCACAATTGGCCCATATATATCAACAACCTTGTCACAGTTAATACCATGATGCCATTTCCACTTGAATGGATGATATGCTTGTTGGGGATGTACCTTCACAACTAGACACTAACAATCAATGTATAATAACAAGACACTAACAATCAATATATAATAGTCCTGTTGTGGATATGTTTTTGTATAAATTTTTTAATATATAAGTTAAAAGACATAAATTTGCCTTAATTTTTCAAGAGCCAAATATATTCCCTTTATTATTCCTCTAATGTAGCCCCCGAGTCGCCCTACTGGCGTGTGCCGACCACACCCTGCCAAGCCGCTAATGCCAGTGACACCTTGGTTGTCCCCGTCGCTTCCAACCATCCATGCCACACCGCTCCATCCACGCCACGTCAAGCCATGCAGACCATCGACGCCATGCCTCCCTCTTTTTCTTGCCGGACCAAAGAGGGAAACAAACGTCGAGGCCCCCTTCGACCTAACGCAGCAGCCTCAAAATCCACTGACCGCTGGGGAGTCAACTCCCTCCCCAACCATGCGTGCTCGTCCTCTCCGTCCTCGCTGCCTACTCCGCCTCGTCCCATACCGTCCTCGTCGCGTGCCCCCATGCCATCCTCACCACGAATCGAGCCACATGAGCTGCTCCAACCACGCGCGCCAAGGCGCTGCAGCGCTGCGCCGCCCCCATGAACGCTCGAGCCGTGGCCTCCCTCACCTGCAGCCTACCCGCCACACCACCCGACGGACCGCTGGGAGGACGACTCCAACCTATGCCATCCTCGCCAAGGCCCGTCCCCATCCTCCCGCGCCCCTCCCCGTGCCTATAAAAGGTGAACTCGCCTCGGCCTTCATCCCACTTGTCTTTGCCTCTACCATCGCCGCCCACATCGAGCCCTCTTGGGACAACCTCGCCTATACCTATAAAACGGAGGCCACAGAGCCAAGCTTCCCCACCATTGCCGCCCTTCCTCCACCACCAAGCCACCTTTCCCTCCCCACCTCGGTACCGCGCTACCGCCGCGTTGCGGGAGCAAGGAGGAGACACGTCACCACCATTGGACGATCCGCACGCCCAGGAATCACGCAAAGCCGGAGCGAGGAGGAGACACCCAACCGCGCTCACAATGTCACCCGCTCTGCTTTGACCATGCCTCAACCTCGCACTCGGCCATGCCGCTTCCCGGCAGACGCAAGGTGAGTTCCCCCGCTACCTCCCTCTCTTCTATCACTAGAAGCTAGAACCGGGATCAATTTGGTCGTTTCCCCACCGGAGCATCGCCGCCACTTGCTTTCGCCTTCCACGTAATCGGCCGTGGTGGCTAGTTCACCCTGGGCCATACCATGGTTGGCGGAGGACAAAATCGGAACCCACACTTCAAGGCGAAGCTTCTCCGAGCTCCCCTTCAGCCGAAGCTCGTCATGGCCATTGATTTGGTCGTCAACCCAAACCTTCCCCACTGCCTTGTTGCCGCGGTTGGCCAACTTGGCCTTAGCGCGTGCGCCGCCGTCGCCACCCACTGCTGAGAGGTCTCCCTAGAGGTAGTCCTCTCCCTAGCCACCACCTAGCGCGCGGGCTGTTGCCCTGCACGTGCGCGCTCGCACGAGCCACCGCCGCTCGGCCTCGCAAGGAGGGGAGAGGAGGAAGAAAGAGGATAAATCCCCCTCCTCCTGTGAGTGACATGTGGGCCTGCCTTAATAGAAAAGTAATGAGTTTAATTAAGTATATGCTTACGTTAGAGTGACACGTGGGCCCAAATTGATTAAGAAATCTGATTAAAACACTAAGATGCGTGTCACTGACGTGTGGGCCCTGTGGCCACCTTGACAGTCAACATTGACTAGGTCAATAGTTGACCCTGGCCCCACCTGTCAATGTCTCACTACTTTTCCTTAAGGAAAATAATTCAAATAAAAATAGAAACCCGTAGGCCCCACCTGTCATTGACCCAAGTCTTTTCTTTAACAAAAATAATTCCAACAATGAATTAAAATTATATGAGTATTTACTCCAGTAAAGAAAACTTTGAATTAGCCTTCGGAAATTCATAACTGATTCAAATGAGCTCTGAATTAAGTGAAACTTTCTCTAAAATTTTGTAAATTCAAGACCTATCATCTGGACCAAAATAAAAATTGGCACCAATATACTTTATGCCCGACCACTAAATAAAACCAATAGGATAATTGTTTTGCCCCTATTAAAAATTATCCTTTGGGAAAAATAATAACCCCAAATAATGGGAATAAGGACCCTAACCTGCAAGTTGCATAACATGACCATGGAGCATGGGAAAAACCTTGAATTACAAATCATGGCGAAGATGAAATGTTTCTAAAAGCAAACACAAACCATCAAACAGTATAGGATTAATTTGTGCACACATGAAATAAATAAATAAGAATCCTATATAATATTGATCTTAAGGAAACAAATGAATGCCCATATCTAGGTTGTAAATCTCAACAAAATGAAGTGCCTCATTCAAAATTGCTCTCACCTAAGTAATGACTAACATGATCATGTATATCAAGTATATAAGTGACTAAAATATGCAAGATAATATCTAAGATCAATCTTAGACGGGAAACAACCTCAACTAGAAAACACCTAATGCGGTTGACCTAACTTGAACAAATCGAATAACAAACTAAACTCCATACACGCCTACATATACTAACTCAACATGCAAAAGCAAAATAAACACCAACTCTTAAACCTATCAAATGAAATAAATGCCTATCTACATCTTGAATACCTAATTGTATGTCCATTATCACATGAGTTCAAGTTAAATAACAACTTAACTAAAGAATACTTCTCTAAATTATTTGGTTGTGTTCTACATCAAGCTTAGGTCCTAACCTTGCCTTGGTTTAGTGTAGCCAAGCCCTCTAGAAACCTTCTAGTTGCAATAGAAGCCAAACCCTTAGCCTTGGGTATAATTAGCCGGCAAGGCCCTATAGATTTAGGAAGTGCTAAAAACATAGCTAGCAACCACCTAGTTCCTCCCTAGGCATAGATTTTGGTTTTATGTGTTGATTGGTTGATGTATTTGGTTTTTCCCACATAATTAGATTGTATCGTGAGGATTGTGAAGGTGCTACCCAAGGAGCTGAAGGTTGAGCAAAACCAGTTAATCAGTTTATATCGCCAAAGCAAGGCAAGTCACCACGCCCTCCTCCTTTGATCATGTTGTACCTATGTTGTGAAATGTTTTGTTTTCAAATAAACTGCATGCTATATTTAAATGGTGTACCTAATTGTTGATTAAACCTACCTTGATGTTGACTACCTTTGCCTTGATAACCATGGGTATATTAAAGTCCTTAGTCAAATTATTGACACATGCTTAGCAATGCCTTAGTTGCTCATCACATGAAATGATAATGTGATTTGGGAAGATAGTTGCCAGGGTAGCGGTGATTATCGAAAAGCGAATGGAGACATGCATTGCCATCTTGCGAGACACATGTGAAGTTGTTTATGAAAAACCAAAACTTAATTACAACAATATGATTTAGACTAGGGTGGCTAGATGATTTGGGTGGATTCCGGCAAAGGCTAGTGTCGACCCTGGTCAGTTAAGGACCGAGTCAGGAAAATATGCAGGAAACGAACTGAGTACGATCGTATCGTCTCATATGGGCATAGACCTAGAGGATTAGGGCCACCCTAAGGGGCGGTACCTCAGTCATTTGTGGTTCAGAACCATAATAATGCAGGTCATGTGAGAGAGCAAAATATGACGAATTCACAGCAAGCATAAGATCTAATACTAAAATTGGACTAATTGTGCTAAGACTTCTTCCCTTAGAATCCTAGGAACATCAGAACTCCCCTCAATTCTGGTTTGCAAAACCAGGTAGGTGATTGGGGTGCATAGTTCATGTAGCAGGTACCGCAAACTTAAGAGACCCGAAAGACTAGACTGTGACAAGTCTCAAGTGTTGGGCACGTCACGGAGTGTGGGTAAAGCGTACATCCATAGCCGTGTGAGTAACACTACTACAGATTTGATTTTTGCATGCAGACGAATGGCCCGCATGCGCTCAAAGGTCTACAAAAATTGGGATTTTTGCATGCGGTTAGCGCAACCGCATGCTAAATCGGATTTTCACATGCGGGCGCTTAAGCCGACTGCATGCAAAAACAAAAAATCACAAAATAAAATAAAATTCCCAAAAAAGAAAAAACCCAGCCCCGCCGCTACCGGTCGCCCAATCCCAAACCCTAGCCTGCTGATCGCCCACCCATTGCCACTCCCACCACCGCTAGCCGTCGCTCCCACCCGCCGCTGTCACCGTCGGTTGTTGTCGTCGCGGAGGTCACTATCATCGTCGCGGGATATGGTAGCCACCGTCACCGAATCCAGGCGGGGGGAGGGCCGTCGCCCCTAGATCCGTGCGGTGGACGGCCTCCGCCTCGCCTTTGCCAGTCGTCGTCATCGCCGAGTTTGTCGTTGTCGCGGGAAAGGGCTCCCGTCCCTCCCGCATGTCGTGTGACTGAGGTTGTCGTCGTCGCGGGGGAGGGCGCCGCCGCCGGATCCGCATAGGGGAGGGCGGCCATCCCTGGATCCGCGTGGAGGAGGGCCGCCGTCCCCGGATCCGCGCGGTGGGAGGGCCGCCGTCGCCGAGTGCCTCCTTCACCGGCCTCCACGTGAGGAACGGCCGCCGCCGCCCACCATCGTGCCCACCCCCACGCTGCCCACCCGCCGGCTAAAGAGGAGAAGAGAGGAGAGGAGGTAAAGAGGAGACGAGGTGAGAGAGAGAGAAGATACGGTTGAGTTGAAAATTTTTGAAGTGTCGAGAGGAAAATAGGAGGCAAGTCAGACTTCTAGGTGGTTCCATAAGAGGTCCGTCTGTGTAAATCGATTTTTGCATGCGGACCTCTTAAGGGACTGCATGCAAAAATCGATTTTTGTATGCGAGACTCTGAAGGAGCCGTATGCGAAAATGGAGGTTGATTTTTGCAGACGCTGTCAATTATGATCCGTCTGCAACCTAACGAGGGTCTCGTCCAGAAAAATCATTTTTGTAGTAGTGTAAATCAATCTATTCGAATAGTCATGCTCGCGGTTAAAGGAGCATCGGGACTTGTACTATTTTTGACCAGACTTATAAACTTTAATTTGATTTAGGGCATGGATGGGAATGGATAGTGAATGGTGGAACTACCAAGGGTGAGGGTAGGATCCAGTGGCAGAACTATGGATAAATGTGCCTAAGGGTAAACCAAACTAGGTGAGGCTTGGAGAGGTGGAAACAACCAAACAGGAAAACTTGGCAATGTTTTTATGTTAAAATGGCTTGTTCATAGGTTTGTGAAAATGTTAATAAAAACTGGCTTTGTGCAAAAGAACCCTAACTTTTCTTGAACCCTATGTGCATTAATCATGTTGTAGTGGTGGTTTGCGAGTACTCTATGTACTCACCGTTGCTATTTCCCCCTTTTTAGACATGAGAGCAGGAGAAGAGGAAGGTTATGCTAGCATACTTAGCAGATGATCGAAGGGTTGATCGAGAACTAGGTTGCAACCCTAGTCAACTCCCTATGGACATGTTACTTGGGCCTACTACTATATTGGTTTTAGTTGTTGTTTATATGATAGGACAAGACCCTATTGGTCCTTGTAAAGGTATTAAACTCCTTTAGCCTAAATTCATATCGATATATGTTTTGTCCTAGATTTGAATGTATGTACCAACTACTGATCCAGGGATTGGCACAGGAAAACACATGACGTTTCCGGTGTTCAAAATCGGAGGCCAATAGTTATAATGTACACAGATCATGCTACATTAAAATGTTTGCTCACTAAGAAAGATGTAAAATCCTAGCTAATCAAATGGGTACTTCTACTCTAAGGATTTGATTGTGAAATTAAAGATAAGAAAGGAGTAGAAAATTCTATAGCGGATCATTTATCGTGCATGCAATTCACTAACATGCAGGAACTATCGATAAATGACTTCCTACGGAATGACATGTTGCTGAAAGTGACAGGCTCCAATCCTTGAGTTTGTGCCGACGGTCTACTAAGAAGAGGTGTACAGATAACTGAAGGCATCCAGACATATCATGCAACACCACTTTAGGTAGCCGTCGACTATATGTTCATATCGGTAAAAGCAATGCCATGCCGAGCCACTGATGCTAATGTAACAACACTTTATTGTTGTTATCTTTGGCTGGTTCATTCACACCCATGACGGGTTAAAAGTTATTTTCTGCCTGGATTATTGTCATTTGTGTCGGGTTGGAAGTTATTTTTTGTATTTTTGTTGCCTGGGTTATTGATATCCGTGACGGGTTAAAACTTATGAACCGTTTAAGATATAGTTATCTGTGATGGAATAAAACCAATTACGGATGATGTTTTCTCATCAGTGACCACTCGTTCGTGACCAGGCCTGCACCGACACTGATAAGGGTTGAAGCCCATTACTGATAACATGTTCAATAGTAGTGACCGTTGGGCTTCGAGGGCTCCAAGTTGCCAGTTCCATTGATGATGCAATGGAGACGAAGTGTAGCGCAGTTGATTTGCATGAGGCCATCAAGCGGTAGGATCAGGAGACGGGTGGGGGTGTTGATTTATTGGAGGAGGATACGGCCTTGTTGATAGAAATTATATTTAACTATTCCTTTCGTTTTAAAATATAACTATTTTTTTATTCAAATTTAAGAGAATATTTACCATTTTTAAGGGAATATAGAAATTATATTTAAGTTGTATTCTTGCTGAAGCTGAGCTTGCCTGCTTAGAAACGGGTTGGTTTCGTGATGTGCAGATGAGCACCAACACTGATTCCATGCACTTTTTTTACTCATGAGCTCTTGTTTGATTCTAGTTCCTTTCTCGTGATGTGCAGATGATGCAGGGACGAGTAGCTACGGCGAGCACCGCAATAGGCAGCGTGCTCATCATTGTTGTTATCATTGGCTCGTTCATTCACACCCGTGACAGGCTCAGAGTTATTTTTTGTATTATTTTTGGGTTATTAATATCCATGACGGGTTAAAACTTATAAACCATTTAAGATATAGTTATCTGTGATGGAAGAGGACCCGTTATTGATGATGTTTTTTTATCATTGACTGATGATTTTTCTCATCCGTGACCACTCATCCGTAACCAGGACCCCCGTTGACACTAATGAGGGTTGAAGCCCATTACATATAACATGTTCAGTAGTAGTGACAGTTGGACTTTGAGGCTCCAAGTCATCAGTTTCACTAATGATGTTTTCTCATCAGTGACCACTCATTCGTGACCAAGACCCCTACTGATACTGATGAGGGTTGAAACCTGTTACATATAACATGTTCAATAGTAGTGATCGTTGGACTTCGAGGGCTCCAAGTTGTCAGTTTCATTGATGAGGCAATGGAGGCAAAGTGTGGGGCGGTTGATTTGCATGAGGCCATCGAGCAGCCGGATCGGGAGACGGACAGGAGTGTTGATTTGTCGGAGGAGGAGACGGCATTGTCGATAGAAATTAGATTTAACTACTCCTTTCATTTTAAAATATAACTATTTTTGTTATTCACATTTAAGGGAATACTTACCATTTTTAAGATGTGCCACTCTTTAAATGCTACTTGTTATTATTCTTTTTTTTACCACTGGGACCTTATGATACGTTGTGCCCTTCCTCTCCCTTCACGTTTTTCATCTCTCTCAGCAAGATGGGCAGCTGCACGGTGGCAGAGATGGGGCCTGAGAAGGCGGCAGCGGCGAAGCTCGGGCTCCTCCTGTTTATCTTCAAGCACACAAACAACGTTGGCGAGCATGGCAGCATAGCCAAACACATCATTGAGATAGTATTCATCCTGTTTTGAAGAGTTTAAGATTCTGATAAGCTGTTGGTGAGAATTGAGAAGTCAGCTAATGAGAATCTAGAGAGGTTGGGAAACAGGTTGAGTTTCTTAGCTTCTAACTTCTAATTTAATTTTGGAATTCTTATAGCTACATATTCTTAAAATCTGAGTAATTTCTTTAAGCATGACCTTCATGTTGTTGTAGATCGACAAAATGACCGAGATGCTTTACACGTGCCTGTTTTAGAGGGATCAGGTTCTGCTCGGGCCAGTCATGAATGAATTGCCGACTTAGGCCATTCACAGTGCATCTACGTGGCATATTGTCCCAACCAGCCATGTAGGAGACTTCCCTCCACGTTACCTAGTGTTGTGTCTCAAGGAAGCCCCTCGACCTCTATTGGGACACGGTTGACATTGTTAGAGAAAAGCACAAAGCAGGAGAGAGAGAAAGACGTCAACGATGAGGTTGTCACTATCAAGGCACCGAGCTCCATGTCGTTGCCGCAGCCCCACGTCTAGCCACATAAGGAGAGCTCGCGAGCGGTGGCCCCGGCAATGAGGAGGAGGATAGCAACGTCGCCGGAGAAGAGAGGAAGACGGCGGTGGTCGGAGAGCTTGTCACGTCACCTCGCGTCGGCCTCGATTTGCGCTGCTGCCAGGGAGCACTTTGGCCTGCCGCTTCAATTTGTGCTGCCGTAGAGGCAAGGGAGGACACTGGAGGGGGAAAGGAGTGGGGGCGCCGACGCCGCCAGATCCGCCTCGAGCTTATTGCCCTCCACGCGTCGTCCCATCCAGCAAATGAGGACGAGAGCTCATCGGCCACACCCCGCCTTGATCCGCGTGTAGGTGGAAAGGGAGAGGAGCGGGTGGCGGAGGGCTCAATCCACCACCCCGAGCTTGATCCCGTCTGTCATTGTCGATCCCACCATTGCCTCCATATCCGTTGAGGAGAGGCCCACCGCTAACATAGAGCTCGTCACAGGAGCTCGCTACCACCGTTGAGAGGAGACAGAGGAAGCAGCAGCGAGGAGCTTATCATCCCGCCGTCTTTTAAGATGGGAGAGGGGAAAGCATCAGAGGAAAAAAAATAGAGAGGAGAGAGACAGGGAAAGGAAAAAAAAGATGAGTGAGGGGCCTAGCAAATGTTAAGGCTATTTATGTAGGCTTTTTTGTCACAGGACCTAAAATATAAAAGGTATAATTGATTTAATGTTGACAAGTATTGTAGGGGCTAAACCATATATAATCAAGGGCTAAAATATAAAAGTCACTTGAGTGTTGCCTGCATTGTGGTGGGAAGAGGCTTATCTGACATACTGCCCTTTGACATGGATCACAGACATATGGCCCATGAGCTATAGGGTTCATATGTCAATCACTTAAAGTCAGAGTCCAATAACCTAAAGGATCTATTTCCATTGTGGAGGTAATACAGTTATATGGATGTGTTCGGGAGTACTCTTTCTCAATTCCTATTGTGTAGTTTTTTGGTTTTTTTGCATGCACGTTTTTCAAACTGCTAATGATATCTATTTTAAAAAAAATCTATAAAAAAGTTGTTTTAAAAAATTATATTATTTTTTCTAGTCTTTTAGATAATACTTAATTAATTATATGGTAATGAGGTATCTCTTTTACATGCTTACGCTGAGTTTGAAAGTTGGTGTTGGGAGTTAATCTTTCCCGCACATAAAACGGAGCGACTCATTAGCACATGATTAATTAATTATTTACTAATTTTTTTTAAAAAAATGGATCAATATGATTTTTTAAAGTAACTTTCGTATAAAAACTTTTTGCAAAAAACACACCGTTCAGTAGTTTGAAAAGCGTGTGTGCGAAAAACGAAAAAGTGGAGCCGGGAGCAGTAAGAACCGAACGGGATTAGTTTGCAACATACGATGCCCGAACACAGCATATTGGTTCATCCCATGTGGTATGTACTTTTTTCTTGTGGACACAGTCTCTAATTAGGACTTTTTTGATGTGCCTCATCACAGTAGAAAAGATGATAGCAATTAAACCGAAGCTGCTGTAAAGTTAAAAAGACGTTGAGTATAGGTGGAATCCACTGTCATGAATCCACGCGTCAGTGGCCCATCTCCCTCTAGCGTACGTCCGAGGAGCCCCATCCAAATAGACCTGAGCCAGCCAGGTAGAGGCGTAGAGCAATGGATCACGAGAGACAACGTTAGTACTACCTCTGCCTGCTTCGATTGAACTGCAAGTCTGTAATTTCTTCGATGTAGTTGGCGCAGTTCGAGAATATTTATGTAAGTAGAATTACGAATTGTATGCTAAATCTAATTTACTTCTACTCTGAAACATTGCTCCAGAAGAAAAAGAAAAGTTATAGTAGTAATACTTTTTTTTTTTATGGATGTGACATATTCTAATTTTAATTTTAGAGGTTCGTTCAGATTCGTAGTATTATGATGTATCATATTAATTTAAAATTTTTTATATTTTAAAAGGTATGAGTAATAAAGCGAGAAATTAAAAAAAGAGAGAAAAAAAAGAAAGGACGATAAGAGAAGAAAAGCAAAGGGGCAAGTCTTCCCCAAGTCACCCCTTCCCCGTCTCCGGATCCGGCGACCACCGAATCCCTCGCCGCCGCCGCCGACGACGATGCCGGCGTTCAAGGCGCCGGCGCCGGGCTTCTCCGTGCGCTTCAGTCCGTTCCACGAGCAGCGCCTCCTCGCGGCCGCCTCCCAGCACTTCGGCCTCGTCGGCAACGGCCACCTCCTCGTCCTCGACCTCTCCGCCGCCGCCGGCGGCCCGGGAGGCGCGCCCGCGCCGGCGCCGCTGTTCGCCTTCCCGACCTCCGACGCGCTGTTCGACTGCGCGTGGTCGGAGTCCCACGAGTCCCTCTGCGCCGCGGCCTCGGGGGACGGCTCCGTGCGCCTGTTCGACGTCGCGCTGCCGCCCGCGCAGAACCCCGTCCGCCTCCTCCGGGAGCACGCGCGGGAGGTGCACGGCCTCGACTGGAACCCCGTTCGCCGCGACGCCTTCCTCTCGGCGTCGTGGGACGACACGCTCAAGCTCTGGTCCCCCGACCGCCCGGCCTCCGTCCGCACCTTCCGCGGACATGAGTACTGCGTCTACGCCGCCGCGTGGTCGGCGCGCCACCCGGACGTCTTCGCCTCCGCGTCCGGCGACCGCACCGCGCGCGTCTGGGACGTGCGCGAGCCGGCGCCCACACTGGTCATCCCGGCGCACGACCACGAGGTGCTCTCGCTCGATTGGGATAAGTATGATCCGTCTATCCTCGCCACCGGCTCCGTCGACAAGTCGATCCGAGTCTGGGACGTCCGCGCGCCGCGGGCGCCGCTGGCGCAGCTCGCCGGGCATGGGTACGCCGTCAAGCGCGTCAAGTTCTCGCCGCACCGACAGGGCATGCTCATGTCCTGCTCCTACGACATGACAGTGTGCATATGGGATTACCGCAAGGAGGACGCGCTGCTCGCGAGGTATGGCCATCACACTGAATTCGTTGCTGGGATCGACATGAGCGTGCTAGTTGAAGGGTTGCTCGCGAGCACCGGATGGGATGAGATGATCTATGTGTGGCCATTTGGGTCTGATCCTAGAGCTATGTAACAAAATGTCTTTGGAGAACACATATTTCGTACCTCAAGGGATATCGATTATTTCTGTTGCGTTTTGCATTGGTCATACTAATACATGTGGATTAACTCCTAATGAGTTGAAGAAATTGCAATAAATATCCCGTTGCCGTCTAAGTTACCTAGTTGTTAAGTTCTTCACTTAGACTGTCTTATGTATTGCTAGTATATAATGTTGGTTGTAGGGCAAATTACTGGGGGTTCTACAACCCCGATAGTGCATAGGGCTATGTAGTATAATCTAGGGCATAAGGAGATATGTGAAGCGCATTAAAACCTATAATGTATACACTTCTGTTTGCAGCTGGTATAAATCCTCTCAGACTTCTTATTGCCCTGCATTAATAGCCTTGCATGCCTTCTTGAGATAGTGGCAAAATCTAGTCGTATGTCAATCTTCCATCTCACTATTGCAGTTTAAATAGTGATATGTGCCATTGTCAACATATTGAGCACATATAAGTGGAGTTCACATACTCCTTCCTTATCACGGTGTTTGTCCATTTTGTTGAGATGTACGTTTGTAATGTTTCACAATGTTTTGTCTACTAATAACAAAACCAACACTCTAGCTATCACAACATTTACACTATCAAACCTAATTTAATGCAGTACAAGAGATTGAGTAATTGTAGTGTGTGATTTAATAGAGGTATGTATGGTCAACAAATACATAACCCTATTAATAACTGTAGTAAAAGAGATTGAATAATTGTAGGGATATACAGTATAAGAGGGTTTGAATAATTCTCAAACGTTTGACTTGATACATGTCCAATAAGACATGTTTTTGTTACCAGAGGGAGTAACATGATGAGTTGAATAATTGAACACTGTGTACGTAGCACTATGGCTGGTATTTGAACAATTAATGAGATGGTTCAGTTTAGAGTTTAGATTTGTCATGATTGGGATGTAACCATGTGATGTGTTTGGGTGCTTTGTATATACTTTAAGCATGCACGTGGTGACATGGGTGTATGAGTTGCTGAACATAATAGTACAAGATTTGTCAGCATATCTCAACATAAATATTGTTGGAATAAAGGAAAGTGTTAAATTTAGCATGGCACACCATGTCTGTGGCATAAGTTGCTTGATTTAGCATTCTTGGTCAGGCCAGTTTGTTCCTGCTACATTACTGTTGAGTAATACAAACACTATTGCACTGACTCCTCTTCTGTAAATTTCTGACCTCAATAGATGATCTCAACTATACTGAGTAATGGTTTGAATTCGAAAGGTTAGATTTTACATTATATGTGTTAATTTTTCTATGTTATATGATTTTTCAGCTACTTGTATTTGGTAAATTTTATTAGTGTTGATCAAAACTTTGAATTTCCAAGAGGTATCATGTATGTGGAGAATTCTTACCATCTATCTAGTTTATGTTCAATAATCAATACTACGCATGTGATGCCTCAACTCTATTGTTTGTTCCATTTCCTGATGATCTCATAAGTCATGAGTGACACCACTATTTTTCCTTGACACAATACTAGAAATCTGTCAGTTATTATCGGTCAAACAAATTACTATTTATATATACTTCATAAGATCAGAACAGTGTAGCATCAATTTTACAAATGACAAACCTGTTAAAGTCACAATATATCATCTTGTTTCAGTTGCTACATTTTGAGCATGATGCTTTTTGCTTTGGCTCATTTAGTATATCGTCTTTGCTGTTTCATAGTCGACTTGGGTTATGGCTGATTGATCTACAAATATTCCTTTTCCATTGTTTTTTTTTTGGCATACATACTCTCAGTAACACAGAATAGCATGGCACACATTTGGGGACCTGTTTGACTTGTCCATACTCCTTAAAAAGAGGAGTTGGTGATGGTGTTGTGTTCTACACTTCTACACCGTCAATCCAGATATGGATGGATAATGGATTTATGTAGACATGTGTTGCATTTTATTTAATCAGTATTGCATCAGGTGCATATGTTTGTACGTTGTACTCGCTACTCAATTGTTATGCAATTTTTAGATTAGAATGGAAGTGAACATATTCTATGCACACAAGCTTTCCGTGCACACTCCGTGTGCACCAACTAGCAAATGTCACAAAATTTTCTAGAAAAAAATTGGACACATACTTCCAATAGTATTACACCTATATATGAAATCTTATCTTCAAATTCATTATATTTTAGCCGTTACAAAAAAAGGCAAAATTCTGACAGATTTTTACTCTTAAAACTGTCAGATTTCTCACTTTTTTGTTACGGCTAAAATATAATGAATTTGAATATGAGATTTTGCATATAGGTGTAATACTATTCGGAGTACATGTCCAATTTTTTCTAGAATTTTTCGTGACATTTGCTAGTTGGTGTGAACGGAGTGTGCACGGGAAGCTTGTGTGCATAGAATATGTTCCCAGAATGAAAGTATTTTTTAGACCAGGAATCTGTGTACATTTATTTGAGATATAGTCCTATTATACATAAGGGCATGTTTGCTGTGTGATGAAAAAAAAGTGAGTTTAATATAATTTCAAGATACCAACAGGTACTTCGTACAAACTAATGTCAACCAGTTAAAGTGTTTGCTGTAGTTGGCTTGGTATATGCATTGTTCAGCGGAATATACTGAATTTGGTTTGGTCAAACCAAAGGCATGGGTTACAGGGATATCTTGGTAAAACCATATGCGTTGTTAGCAAGAACAGACTACAGTAGGCTAGGTTCGCCGAGATTTCGTTTCCTTTTATAATTGATATCAAGATAAGCTAATCTACTAGCTGTGTATTTGCAGTACTGATGTCAATATATTCGTAGGATAAAGTGATTCTCCTGTTGTACCAGTTTTTCCTTCTGAACCTATGCCTACATCGCTCACGCAGTTACTAACATCTTTTCTTTGTCAAAAGGTTACTTACGCATGGTGTGTTCAGTTGTCTATTTTTTTTCAGTAGTGAAATTAAAATTGGGCATGCACGATAGATACACATGAGACCAAAACAACATTACTAAGAAATGACATAGAAGAAATTATTTTCCATTGCAGTAACATAAATAAACAGATAGCCTGGTCCAAATTGCAGAAACCAACAGTTTAGCTCGGAGTCCATCTATGTTTTGTAATCCCTGTATCTGACCTTCCTGTTCATCTATCTTTTATATCCTATGCCTTGTTTCAGTTCTCATATCTTTCTTCGAAGCTCAAATTTCACTTGTGAATACATCGATACATATTCTCCTCTGCGAACCAGCTTGGATTTTGACTTGGAACTTCAGATTCATAACCTCCAAGAAGCTTTTGTAGTCATTATGACAGTCATGGTAAGTCGATATTCTTTCTAAGTGAATCATCTTGAATGTCTCCCTATCCATATTAACTCCCGAGTCCCAACTAATTGAGAAAGTATAGATTTGTAAAATTAATTGCTTGTGTTATCCAAGACTGGGATTATCCTGCAATTATGAATGGTATATACTTAAAAATATATGTATGCCCTGAAGTTAGCTGTTTGATGGCAGCTTTCTCAGCTCAAGGATGTACTCCTGTACCATGGCTTCTACTGTTCTACTTGTAATACCTTTGGAATTTGGACTTTGAAGTTCGGACAGGTCTTAATTTGTCACTGCATCTGTCTGTCTCTGTTGCAATTGTATCTATCTCCTGGTATGCAGTCCATGTTTCACAGATGAGTTTCTTCTTGTTTTGATCAGACGTCAGGAATCTAGCTAGTCTCCTGAGCAGGCCAAATTTTTTATATCTTCTCTGCATTGTGTGATGTCTTCAATTTCTTCACCCATCTAATTTTATTGTCAATCTATTGCTACGCATGTTTAATTCTGATGTTCGATATGTATGGAGTAGTGGCTTGCACCACAGAATGTTATTGTGCAGGATTGCTGCCCAATTATTTTTGTTTGTTGATCAGTTATTGCACATGTGTGTATGCTTGATTGATGGTGCTGCGAATCTACCTGGCTTAACTCTCCTGAATCCCAAGAACTTTAGCTTAGATGTACTATGCCTCTTCAAATGAATTCCTGTACTTGATGATTCTTGTTTTCAAAAGCACATTTGATTTCAGCTACTAGGACTCAAAGCGACCTGAAAAATGATTTTTTTTCAGTGAAGCTATATATATTTACCTGAACAATACTTTGAAAAAGAACCTGCCAAAGTCGGCCATCTGGAGTGTGCTGGCAAAGAGACTTCTCTTGTGGCAATCACAGCAAGAAGGTAAGATCATACATGAAACACGCAATTTTAGAGTTTCAGGCTTGACACGTGTGTTCGGCAATTTCAGAGTTTCAGGCAGTTTCAGGCTTGACACGTGTGTTCGTTCCTTCTAAGGAGGAATCCGTAGCAAGGCCATGGGAACGTTCTCAAGCTCTACAAAGTAGAAACATTTGCTAGCAAGAATTATCAACACGCAAACCCAGTCTTTGACTGCTGCGATGATCTTCGCACTGTTTCCTAATGTAGAATGAGAAGTATGATCTTCGCACTGCCATTAATTTACAGGTGAAGACCAGAACATTATAATAATATATATCATCATTACAGATTACACATTCCCCTTGTATTTATCCATCCCACTATTCACTCATACATGCAGATTCATCACTCATCAGCACAAGAGACCATCAGACAGATCCAAAAATAAATCAACCACCTCATTGGTGCTCTCACCCGTTACTACATCGTCAAAACAGACCAGTAAATACTTCCATGAATCCAAATATCAGAAACAAAAAAAAAGGACAAAATACAACCTCACAATAGGCTGGACTGCATTTGTAACAAGAGGAGAAAACTGCACTTGCTAAAGAAAACAAGATGCAACCTGGATCAGTTTAGAAAACAAGAAACAGCCACAATATATTTAGATGATGACATTCAATATAGCAGATATAGAATACTATTAGCGCCTGAGCCTTCCTATATAACATGAAGACAATTATCGATGTCCGCATTGTGTTGTATACACCAAAATTCCATCGCAGTGTTCCCTAACCCACGGAGCGCCTAAAGAACTAAAGATAAGGTGATCGGCTACATCATTGGATTGCAGAATCCTCCTGACACCTTTGGGGCTGAAAACAGCATCTAAAAAAGAAAACACACATGTCAACTGTCAAGTAGCGGAGGTGTCAGAAAAAAATCAAAAATAACAAGAAAACTCGCTCCTGGCCAGAGACTACTAGGCAAGATTTTGACCTACAGTTGCATCAGACCATCAGTGATGTTCAAAGGAGAGAAATCATGGTCAAGTATAATGCCTACATGCCTACTGTTTACTCTGTAATTCAAACATTCTGAACAAAAAATTCCAGAAAATATACAGAAGAACAGCTGGTGAGACTTATCAAAACTTTCCTTAAAGATAATGGTACACCATATAAGCTGGTCTGTTGTACACAAAAGGAAATTACTACCATAATAGTGTAATGCACAGAACATGCTTCAATTTCAGTGGAGGAAAAGTGTAGATTCGACGACAATACTTTCAAGTCCTGTAAGTTCAATGCTAATGTCTGAAACAATATGTATTTGTGGGATTAGAGTATGCAAGCTAATGTGGCCCTGTCGAATTTCTGAAAGCACGAACAAAGCAGCGCAAGCATCACTCAAAAACCTTTTTTTTTCTGAATAATACATATAACACATATAACTCTGCCATACAAAACAAAAGCATATAGTACATGTCATGGTCTGCATCAGCAACACTCAGAACCACAAATGAAAAAGAAAAGCTAAATAGAAATAGCATGAGAATGGTAAAGTACCACTTAAACTAAACACTTAAATATGTGCAGGTAAGGAAACAGAAGGCATAGGGTAACACCATAACTGGAATGCCAACACCTTGAGAAAATACACAGTAACTGACAAAATTTGGTTAGCATATAACAATCTGTTCTGCAAGTCCTTGTCTAAAACTTAAGGCATTAGACCAATGAAGGTAGAGAAAATACATAATTAAGCCTTCAACTAAAAGCTTTTCCTATTCAATAAAATATTCCAGCAGCAGCAATCTAATGGATAACCATGCTATTCTGTCAAAAGGAAGAATTTGATCATCAGGAGCATCGTCAACAAGTCAATATAACCAATAATGTTAGAGGTAATACAATGAAACAATCATCATCTTGACCAGACCTTTATAATAAGCCCTTGAAGACCTTCACCCATGCAGTACAGAAAAATCTACAATAACATGCAAGCATTCACATAAGTGAACATCTTATAAGATGATAAGTACGCAGTGAACTTTCAAGACGAGCACATTTCACAACAGCAAAAACAACAGAAGCTAAAACATATATTTTAAGTAACAGGTGACCATAAAGAGATATGCATGTCTGACATTCAAATAGTGCAAATTGTGTTTCACCACATTTAAACATAACATGAGAATACAGAAATTAATAGGCAGCCAACAAAAATATTCTCCTTTATAGCTGCTGAAGTTCTGTTGCAAGCATTAACCTGCCAGTGCACTGAGATACAAGAAAGCTCATTTCTTTCTCCCACCACGCTCCCTCAGTGTTAAATTGATCACCACTCCAGGGCCAATGTTGTAGTAAGCAAGTGAAAGATTGTCTTTCAGGAAACTAGTCCGCACGCTCAACTTCTGCTTATTAGCAGGGAGCTGCAACTCTCCAGCAATCTGCTCCTTCAGACTGCCAACTGTGTCTGAGAGTGATTGGACCCCGATCTCCAACACTTGGCCTCGCAGGTTTCCTTCATCAAGGTTGGGTACAGACACTGAGATGTGAGCAGGGCCCTGCAGGAAAGAGAAGATATTAGCACATGAAAATTCATAAAATGCAATATACGCATACAAAAAGAACAAGACTGACAAGAATGTTTAGTAGAAAACAGGAAAGTGGAGTCAAAATATATGAAGAGGTATTACCGGGTGCTGAGCAAGGAACTGTTCTGCTGGTATAAGAGAAGCGTCATCTGTTCTCAGCCTTTTAGGTTCTGGTTCATCAGGTTGAGGTGGCTGCTCCTCAGCAGGTGGTTGTGGAGGTAAAGGTGGTGGAGGCTGAGGAATCCCAATGGGGTTGACCATGGTTGCCATGGTTTGCATGTGCGGTGGTGGAGGCATAGAGTATGGACGTGGCGGGCCAGGCATGTAGGGATTTTGGCCTGGTGGAGGCGGAGGTATATTGGTTGGCATAGGACCCATTGAACCTGGCATCCTAATCACCTGCGGCTGACCTGGTATTGGCGGTGGTGGAGGCGGATGCATGGTAGGCATCATATGTGGAACCCCTTGCATGAGATGAGGCTGTGGGGGTGGGGGATATGGCATTGCACTAGGTTGAAAGCGTGGAACATTAACCAGAGGAAGTGGTTGAGGAGGTCTAAGCAATGGCATGGGAGGCCGGGGAAGTGGAGCTGGACCAGGAACATTCGAAGCATCAATCTGTTCCTCACCGCCCATAGACAGAGCCTGTGTAGCTGTACGGCCAATGCTACCAGAATGGCCATCCCAAATAACCTGCTTTGGCTGTTCATCCTTTTTCTTCTCAATTTCTGCCTTGACAGCATTAGAGACCTCTTCCTCTGTTGTTCCAAAGATGTCTGGCCTGGTACGGGCAAGACCCACAATGTTCCTGGAGATTTCATCATCAGGAGCAAGTGTTGTCTCCTTAATTTTTGCCAACATCCGCTCTTTCTGCTCCTTATATTTTGGATCGATAAGCGAGATACGCATGTGCTCCTCCATCTCACTAATTGGAATGAGCTCCCCAGTTATAGGTGAGACGACGAATTTCGTTGGGTCCCTCTCCGCGGGTATTCTCTCCTCAGGCCTCTTATAGTTCTTGACAATCCTCATAGGCGGCTCCTCATCACCAGCAAGCTTAACTTGAACTCCTCCTTCGTTTTCCTCGAGCCTTGCTGCACGCATTCCTTCCTCAACAAGTTGAATCTCCTCCTCGTCCATCTCCATCTCAACATCCTTCGCTGGCTCAGCCAATTCCATGGCAGCTTCCTCCTCCCCCAGGTCCTCAATCCTCTTCCGACGCTTCAACTCCTCCAGCGTAAGTGGCACAGGAAGTCCCTCGAACTCATCATCTGCAAACTCAATTGTCTCGACGACAACAAAATCATGCCAATCGATCATCTGCATCTGCATCCTCTCCTGTTCGATTTCATCCTCAGCCTGCTGCCTTGCTTGCTCCTGCGACCGGTCCCACTCCAGGCGGTTCAAGCACCGCTCCAACACAGTGGTCAGGTCCTTTGCCCCTTCTTGTAGGTCCTTCAGTAGCGCAGGCATTCCTTCGACCGGGTTCAGCACCCTCGAATAGGTGTCGGTGAGCTTCGTGAAGAAGGTAAACATGCTGTGCGTGGGACGGATGAAGTGGAACTGAGGATTGGTGTTCTCGCGCTGCGCCAGGCTCGTCAGGAAGCTCTTCCCATTGCGCGCCACGAACTGTGCGGTCAGCTTGATGATGTCCAGCTCCTCCCCGGTGATCCCCTCGGGCAGATGCACCGTGTACAGCTCGGCCTTGGGGGGCACCAGCACCTTGGTGGGCGGTGGCACGCGGAAGGGGGCGGAGTGGTCCGCCTTCGTCGCCTCGCCATCGACGGTGGGCGGAGCGGCAGCGGAGTCAGCCGGCTGCACCGCCGCGGCGCCGGATTCGTCGGGCTCGGCGGCCGCGTCGGTGGCGGCGGCGGCGGATGGGGGAGCGGCGGCGAGCTCGGAGACGCGGTGCTGGTAGTAGGCGTGGTAGGGGTCGGAGGGCTGGAGGAAGTTGAACTTGGCGTTCCCGGCGTTGTGGGAGATGATGCGGCGCTCGAACTCCGGCCCGTTCTTGGAGACGAAGGTGGCCGTCTTCTCGATGATGACGCGAATGTCGGGGGGCGGGTGGATGATGCCGATGGTGCGGGTGTGTGTGGCCACCGTCGGCGGGGGGTCGGGCTTCGCGCCGACGCCGGGAGGAGGGGGAGGCGGCTGCTGCGGCTGCGGGTGGGAGTCGCCGTCGCCGTCCGGCGCCGGGAGCGGCAGGATGGCGGCCCCCATGGCGGCGAACGCGGTGGGTGGGGGGATTGGGAATTAGGGTTTCCGCGGCGTGTGGGTGGGTTTAGGTTTAGATCGGGGAGGATTTGCGCAACGGAATCTTGAGCTCTGACGCGTCTCGTCTCCTCCTAATCTTCGGTGAGAGGCGGTGAGAGGAGAGACAGGTCGGTTCTGTGGCCAAACGGGCCGCCCTGCCCGGCCCGGCCTGTTAGGGTACTCTAGGCCGTGCCGGCATGGGCACGATTGGGGATCGTGGGCTGCTGGTGGCCCGCGAAATTTTGAGGACGAGGCGCTGCGCTGCACGCGTGGGAAAAAAAAGATAAGAAAGAACCAGTTAATACTCGCGATTTGTTGTGGCATATGTGGTTGAATGTATATTATATATTATACTGAAAAAAGTTCGTGTGTTGCAACACGAAGAAAAGATGAGAAAATTGAGAAAAAGTTAACAAAGATTTATATTATTTAATTAATTAAAATACAAATTTTTCAGAATACTTGGGTATTTCTAAGTAGGTAGGTGTAGAATTAAATTAATTTACAAGTAAAGTAAAATAAATATGATAAATAAAATTATATGGTTGGATTTAATTTTTGTTAAATTATCCATGATCAATTACACTCTCTAAAATTTTCTTAGAATTTTCAAAGGTCAATTGCTAATTTTAATAATACAAACATATTTTTAATATTTATTTAAATAAAAATCTAAATAAAACCCTCTTTTCTTTTTTAATCAAGTTTGGCCCGGCAAGCAGCCGAAAGTCTAATTGACGTCCCTTGCGGATCCACTTTCCTCCTCTAAATAAAAACCTTCTTTTCTCTTTGGGTCAGATTCGGCCCAGCAAGCAACAAAAAGTCTAATTGACCTCCCTTGCCGGCCCATTTTCCTCCTCTTCTACGCCTCAGCCCGCAAGCGCACGTTCGGCCCAACAAGAAACCAAAAGTCTAATTTTGCCTTCTGACGGATGAAAAAACGACGACGAACGAAAAGTTACGAATATTTATAATAGATATAGATAGAAATAATAAATATGTATGTTTAAATAATGTGAAAATTAATGTGAAGATAATGACCGCTTGTATATTGAGTTTTAAAAATACAACAAAATTATAAATGATATGTCATTTTTACATAATATTTAAAATACTCTAAATAATAATTGTTAATGGGTGATCATGTGACACACTTGCATGTGATTTAAAATACTCTAGATAATAATTGCTAGTGAATGATGATGTAACACACTTACATGTTGAGTTTTAGAAGTTAGTGGTAATCAACTATATAGATAATATAGATGAGAGAAATAGAAGGAAAAGTGAAGGGAAATGTTGTTGAGTGGGGCGTGAGCAATGACCTTTATTGACGTTGATATTACATGGCTATCTAGCTTAAAACTTTGTTATATAAAAACTCGTATTATACAAAACCATCGTAAAGAGAAAGGAGCATAGACTACATACGTTCTATAAAAAAAATATTTAACTATTCTTTTTATTGGTTTATTTTTAAATATACTTTTAGTATGACTTGCATCTCTTTTTATAATTGCATAAAAGTTTTGAACAATACGAATTATCTCCAAAAGTAGGATGATGCTACGGCTTGGCAAGAGGCATAACTAGATTTGGCCTTTCTGTATTTGGATCGGTGGCGAGGCAGTAGGGTGACGATGCCTCAATCCAAGGCGATAGCGGAGGACAACGTGCAACAGCCACGGGCATGACATCGGCGGGGCTAGCCCTTGATGGCTACCTGGCCTTCTTCTACCTCTGGTGGTGGGTGCAGGTGTTCATCAGGCTTTTACCGATGTGAAAAAGTGTTTTCGTCGGAGTATAGACTTCAATGATATCTATAGGCATCTCATACATACATACATACATATACATATGTATATATATATATATATATATACACACACATATTTATTACATGGCAGCCAGCGTGCTACATACATATCTCATAGTAATTCTTTTTTGCTCTCAGGAACCCCTATGCTTCCCCACCTCAAGTCCGTGCACCCTCGACGGCAGTAAATTTTTTACTATTACATTCCACCATCAGCTTTATTTATTTTTTAACCACGGTTTCAATTTCTCTCTACGTCCTTTTTTTCCTTATTTTTTGGATCGAGGATCTCCTACGTCGACCACCCATCAACGAGCCGGCGACAGGGAGCAGCGCCGCATCCACTCCCTACGCGCCTCCATGTCCATCTCCGTGGTGGCGGTGGCGGCGGCGGCTTGTGGATGGAGGAAGCGGCCGGCGAGGATGCAGCTAGCGGCGTCAGGCGCAGGTGCCCCGAGTGGAGTCCGTTGGCCGCATTTGCTACAGGAGGCGGCTGGTGCGGGATCCAATTAATCTCCGGCGACTTGATCCGATCTCCTGTAGCGGTGGTCGTCAGCGGGCACAACCATCATCACCTGCCGTATCATGTTTGGCAAGGAGCGACGTGTGAGAAAGATGGTGAGGTCATTATCCTCTCTTCTCTCCGGCCGGCGCCAGCCACGTCTCTGGTAGGCACATCCATGGCGGTATTGACGGCGGCGGACACAGGGGCCACAACCCGACCGGAGGGGCGCTCCTGGTGGCGGCAAGGACGGGCATGCACCACTGCTTGGGGAAGACGACGCATCATGGGAAGCCAACTCCGCCTGTCGCGGAGGTTTCCGTGTATCCATGGTTGCCAGCTGGTGGTGCTGCCTCAATACAGAGGGAGAGATGGCGAATGACGAGCGTCGCGACACGCGATAGGAAGTTCGTTCTGTACCAGTGTCCCTTCCTCTAGGGAGGCCAGCGCCCGGGCAGCAATGGCGTGCTGCACCTCTTCCGGTGGGTGGAGAAGGCCGCGGTGCGGCAGCCACGGACTGCAGCCCCGACGACAGGCGCGAGCCGAGACGCACTTCCCAGGTCAGCGTCAATGGGGATGGAGGCCTTTGACACAGCGGCAGCATCCCCTTCCTCCACCATCAAGATGGCGCTAGAAACACTGTAGTGCTTTAGTCCTAAGCTGCTATGCAAAATATACTTGCTGAAAATAGAAACACTTCCTTCCCCATGTGCAGCTTTCTGGATAAAAAAGGACGTGTTTAGACTGCGCACCCACTTGTTAGCACCATGCAGATCGTATGCCGCAGAGTCTAGCACCATTGCACTAGTATTTATAAAACTTTGATGGCTCTAAAGATTGTATATTATTTTTAAGATCCAATTAAGCCATTGTACTCTATTTAAAAAATATAAAAACACAAGTCCAATATTGAATATATTCAGATTATTTAAAATTTATTTTTGTTTTCAACTCCTCTATCGGTATCATTACTTCAAACACCATGAAAAGTTACTTCCTTCTAGCCATATAATTACTTTTAATACTGTATAGAGTTATTTTCCTCTAGTAGTGTAATTATTTTTAATATTGTAAAGAGTTAGTTTCTTCTAACAGTGTAGTTACTTAAAATATCATGAATATTACTTCTATTTTTCTCAAAGTTACTTCCTTCCGGCAGCGCAGTTACTTCCAACATCGTGAAAAGTTAGTTCTATTTTTTTAAAGTTTCCTATAAGAGTGTAGTAACTTTTAATACTGTTAAGAGTTACATCTAATACTATAAATAGTTACTTCTATTTTATAAAGAGTTACTTCCTATATAAAATAAATTGCTTTTATCGAAAAAAATAATCTCTCTATATATATGATTTACCTCAAATTAAAAAAATATGTATTAACTTGTGAATTTACACTTTACCTATGAAGATATTTCTTTTACACTTTACACATATATATATAATTACTTCTAATGCTATAAAAAGTTACTTATAATGTTGAGCTCTTTAAGTAAACTACTTTTAAAATTTTAAATATATTCAATATTATACTTTGTCGGTGATATGGGCCCGAGATATCAAGACTAAAGGTATGGGCGGCCCCCTGCACCCACGTGGCGTTCTCCTGAGGAAGGGTCGGGCAAGAGGGTAAGGCGGCGGCTGCCCTCTCTAGTCTCCCCGAGGGTCGGGCCGCTCCGACTCCCTCCCCGAGGGTCAGGTCGCCCCGACCCCCTTTGCGTTTGCGCCACGTGTGCAGGGTTAGGTGGGCGTTGCCAGCACCCACCTAACTGCATTGATGGCGGCTCAGGCAAGCGCACCACGCCGCATTTAATGCGGCGTGAGGCGTGCGTAACCAGTCTATGACCGGTCACGACGACTGACCGGTCCACAACCGGTTAGATCACGGGTGAGACGGCGGCAGAGCGCCTGCGCGCTATCCGCACGTCAGGCGGCGCGCAGCACGCCTTGCCCCGTCCCATCAGAATGATGAGGGTTTTTTGCCTCTTGTCCATCGGCCGGAGTTGATATGCCAACTCCAGTCAGATGGTTTCCGTTTCCCGAGGCGAACGGAACACAGAATTCTTCACACATTTAATGGAGTTTGACGCGGGCGTCCCCCGTGTCAGCCAGCTGACCGGATGAGGGCCATGCTGCAGCGACTGTGCGTGTGGCTTCCGAGTCAAGCAACAAGACAACCATTAAATGTAAAATAATGTTTTTCTTCTCTCTTAGGTAGCCTTTTGGCCCATGTGGTAGCCGCTTGAGATATAAAAGGAGGCCCAGGCCTGAGGAGAGAGGGAGAGGCGAAAAAAGAAAGGTAGACGGGAGAAATAGGGGAGGACAAGCACTTGTATTCCCAGATATTCCAATCACATATCCACCACACACAGGAGTAGAGTGTTACGCTTGAAAGTGACCCGAACCTGTATAAACGCCCGTGTCTCTCTCTCTCTCTCTCGATCGGTGGAAAAAGAATCTCACCCTGCGTCCTCGGCCGAACACACTAAAGGGAGCCCTCTCTGTCCCCCGTTGAGGAGCTAACCCTCCGTCAGCTGGCGCGCCAGGTAGGGGACGCGTGTGTGTTTTTCTGACCCCACTCCCTTTCGTGTGCGCCAAGTTTCACCAAGTAAGCCCTATGGCTGAAGAGGCGGTGGTGTACAGCCCCACTCCGAGTGCCAGCGATGACGACGGGGAGCTGAATCCCCGTCGCCAAGCGCGTGCTCCATCGCCTCCCGCCCGCTGAAGCCCTAGGCGGGGGAAGGCGCCTGAGGAACCGGAGGGATCCGCGACTTCGCCGTCGGCTGGCGGCGCAGAGGGACGCCATGGCAGAGTGCATCGCCGCCTCACCTATGATGACGGCGACACGCCTCAGGGTGCGCTCCAGGCTGCGGGTGTGCTCCTGCGCCACCCGCCCGTTGTCCTTGACCCGGAGACTCCGGTCCAGTGCTGGCTAGACGATGTGGCCGACTTGGTCATGGCGGCATAGCAGCGGCTAGGCACCGGCGGGCGATCGTCCACGGTCGGGACGTCTGGCGCTGCAACTGTCGTCTCTTCGTCGTCAAGATAAAGAGCTCGACGAGTGGCGGCCAACACCCACCGCTCGTCCTCAACCCCCTCGTCGACGCCCTCGGCCAGCCGCGGGCGTCACGAGAGCATGTATGGGGGGCCGGATGCCCGGCTCAATATCGAGCGTCGACGCGACGACCGTCGTGCCACCTATGCGGGGGAAGGCACTTCCTCCTCTGGAGCGCCGCCCCACTTCGGCCATGGGGGCAGGCCCCTCGTGTCCCCAGTCGGTGGTGCTGGTTGCCAAGCCTTCGTGGTTAGTCTTCGAAATGTCTGATGGCCCTCGAGGTTTCGGCCCAGCATCACCGAGAAATATGACGACAGCGTCAACCCCGCCGAGTTCCTCGAGATCTATATGACTGGGATAGAGGACACGGGGGGTGACAACAGGGTCATGGCGAATTTCTTTCCTATGGCCCTGAAAGGCCAAGCGCGGGGTTGGCTGATGAACCTGCCACCCGCGTCGGTCCACTCCTGGGAGGATCTGTGCCAACAGTTCACCACGAACTTTCAGGGCACATATCCACGCCCAGGAGAAGAAACGGACTTGCACGCGGTACAACGAAGGGACGACGAGTCCCTCCGACCGTACATCTAGTGGTTCTGCCAAGTCCGCAACACTATCCCTTGCATCCCTGCTCATGCAGTCATTTACGCATTCAGAGGCGACGTGCAACACAACCGCATGCTTGAAAAGATAGCCTCCAAGGAGCCCTAGACCACCATGCAGCTCTTTGAGCTCGTGGACCGTGTGGCCCGTAAGGAGGAGGTCTGCACCTGGAACTCCTCCAGCTCTGGAGCCGTGGCTACAGCTGCCCCCGAGTCCGCTGCCCGCTTCAGGCGACGGGAAAGGAGCAAGAAAAAAAGGTCGGCCCATTCCAACGACGAGGGCCACGTCCTCATCGCCGAGGGCGCTTCGCGGGCCCAGCACAAGGGGAGGCCCGCGAGCGACAGGAAGAAGGATGTCGGCGCTCTAAGCGGAGAGCGCCCGGCAGGCAAATGGTGCACTGTGCACAACACTACCCTCCACGACCTCGCTAACTGTCGCGCGGTCAAGAACTTGGCCGAGCGCGTGAGGAAGTGGGAGGAGGAGAAGGGGCAGGGACGCCACAAGGGCAAGGCCCCGGCGGTCTCTGCCAACAACCGGCGAAGTGAGGCCAAGTAAAAGGCCTCCGCCGAGGACGCTGACGATGAGGACTTGGGCTTCCAGGAGCCCAAGGCCACCGTCGCCACCGTTGACGGGGGAGTGTGCGCTCACGTCTCCCGTCGCAGCTTCAAGGCCATGAAGCGAGAGCTTTTGGCCGCTGTCCCCACCCACGAGGCGACGCGGCGGGCGCGTTGGTCGGATGTCACGCTCACCTTTGACCAAACCGACCACCCGTCATGCGTTGCCCGGGGAGGGTAGCTCGCAATGGTGGTCTCCCTCACCATCTGCAATGTCAAGTTGAGGCTCGTCCTGATAGACGGCAGCGCTGCCCTCAACAACTTGTCCCCCACGGCCTTTGACATCATCAAGGCCCCGGGGATGAAGCTCCGGCCGTCCCTGCCGATCATCGGCGTGACGCCGGGGCACACGTGGCCTTTGGGTCACATCGATCTCCCGGTCACCTTTGGTGGCCCCGCCAACTTCCGCACCGAGACTCTCGACTTCGATGTGGCGGATCTCAATCTGCCCTACAACACGGTCCTGGGGAGGCCCGTGTTGGTGAAGTTCATGGCGACCACGCACTACGCCTACCTCCAGATGAAGATGCCGGGCCCCAGTGGCCCCATCACCATCCATGGCGACCTCGAGATTGCGTTGAATGGCATGGAGTAGTGCGTGAGCAACCTCGCTGTGGTCTCCCAGCCCGCGGGCGGCAATGAGAGGCCCGAGGCCTCCACCTCGCACGCCCGAGGCAGTGGATGGCCTCAGGTGACGAGGTCCCCATGAAAGAGGTCGCGTTGGGCAACGACCCATCCAAGACCGCCAAGATTGACGGTCACTTGGGCGGCAAATAGGAAGACGCGCTCGTCTCCTTCCTACGGGCAAACACCGACGTCTTCGCGTGGAGACCGGCGGATATGCCCGGGGTCCCCAGGGAGGTTATTGAGCACCGTCTAGCCATGCGGCCGGACGCAAGGCCCGTCCGGCAGAAGGTACGGCGACAGGCCCCGGAGCGCCAGGCCTTCACTCGTGAAGAAGTGGCGCGGCTCCTGGAGGCCGGATTCATCCGAGAGGTCATCCATCCGGAGTGGCTCGCGAACCCGGTCGTCGTCCCCATGGCGAACGGCAAGCTCCGGATGTGCATCGACTACACCGACCTCAACAAGGCATGTCCTAAGGACCCTTATCCCCTGCCACGCATAGATCATATTGTCGACTCCACTGCGAGGTGCGACCTTTTGTGGTTTCTAGATGCATACTCAGGGTATCATCAGATTCGCATGGCTAGGGAGGATGAGGAGAAAACTGCATTCATTACTCTTGTAGGCACTTATTGTTATACAACCATGCCTTTCGGTTTAAAGAATGCAGGTCCTACCTTTCAGCGTACTACTTGCATTTTGTTAGGTAGTCAAATAGGGCGCAATGTTGAGGCATATGTTGATGACTTGGTTGTGAAAACGCGCAACCAAGAGACCTTACTCTCGGATTTAGCGGAGACTTTCAAAAGTCTTTGCTCCACGCGCATGAAACTGAACCCCAAAAAGTGTGTGTTCGGTGTGCCGGCAGGCAAACTCCTCAGGTTCTTGGTCTCGGCTCGAGGCATAGAGGCCAATCCCGAGAAGACACAAGCAATAGAGCGGATGCGTCCCCCCGGCAAGCTTAAGGATGTGCAGTGCGTCACAGGATGCATGGCTGCCCTAAGCCAATTCATATCGAGGCTGGGAGAGAGGGCGCTGCCCCTATTCAAGCTCCTTAAGCGCTCCGAACTGTTTGTCTGGACAGAGGAGGCCGAACAAGCCCTCAACCAATTGAAGGCTTACCTCAGCTCTCCCCCAGTCCTGGTGGCCCTGGAGCCCGAGGAGCGACTGCTGCTTTACTTAGCGGTGACCCCACAGGTAGTTAGTGCAGCATTGGTTGTGGAGCGTGACGAGGAGGACCCTCGGCCCGCGTACCCCCATCCTGTGCCAGGCCGACCCAGGCCAGAGAAGGGAGGAGAGGCGCGGCTCGAGGCCCCCACTGGCCGGATGCGGCCCTCCGCCCGCTCGTCAGGCAGTGTCGAGCGCCCCTGACCCCCGGGAAGGCCCCGAGGCCACTGGGGGAAGGAGCAGCCCGATGCCCTCCGACCTCGAGGTCACTGGCACAGGTATCGAGCGGGCCTGACAAGGCCCCTCCAGCAATGGGCGTCCCGAACCCAGCGCCCCTGGTGAAAAGGCTAGGCCCTGCCAAGACCCGATATCCTCAAGCCCAAAAAATGCTTTATGCAGTTCTGGTGGCTTCAAGGAAATTGCGCCATTATATCCAGGCGCATCGGGTCACCGTGGTCATGTCCTACCCCCTCGGCCAAATCCTACACAACCGAGAGGGCACTGGACGGGTGGTAAAGTGGGCGATCGAACTCTCTGAGTTTGATCTACACTTTGAGCCGCGCCACGTGATCAAGAGTCAGGCCCTCACCGACTTCATGGCTGAGTGGACCCCGATTCCCGAACCCGACCTCGGGCCCTCCGCCCCGAGGCCGAGGTAGGTCCCCCACGACAGCCTCAGGCTGCCCATTGGGTGATGCAGTTTGATGGCTCTCTCGCCCTCCAGGGCGCCGGCGCTGGGATCACCTTGACCTCGTCGAGCGGGGACGTCCTCAAATATCTGGTTCGCCAAGATTTTCGGGCAACCAACAACATGGCGGAGTACGAGGGGCTTCTTGCGAGACTCAGGGCGGCGGCTGGAATGGGGATCCGTCGCCTCCTGGTGTTAGGCGATTCTCAGCTAGTCATGAACCAGGTCTCCAAGGAGTACCGGTGCTCTGACCCGCAAATGGAGGCCTACATCCGCGAGGTGCGGCGTATGGAGTGTCATTTCGATGGGTTAGAGTTTCGGCACGTGCCCAGGCGGGACAACACGCTTGCCGATGAGCTCTCAAGGCTCGCTTCCTCGTGAGCCCCAACCCCACCGGGTGCCTTTGAAGAAAGGCTCGCCCAACCGTCTACACGTCCCGATCCCCCGAGGGAGCCGGATGCTGTCGCGCCACCCTCGGGGCCCGACGGAGTCCAGGCCTTGGGACCCAAGAGGGTCGAGCCCAACCCCCCACGACAGATTGCCTGGATAACTAAGATCCAAGTATTCCTCAAAGATGAGACTCTACCCGAGGATCGTGAAGGGAGTGAGCGCGTCTCTCGCGTCTCCAGACGGTACGTGTTGGTAGAGGGGGCCCTCTACCGACGCAGAGCCAACGGAGTCCTCCTGAAATGCATCCCTCGGGAGCAGGGCATCGAGCTTCTCGCTGACGTCCATGAAGGCGAGTGCAGAGCTCACTCCACCTCGCGCACCTTGGTCGGCAAGGCTTTTCGCTAGGGTTTTTATTGGCCGATGGTGCTTCACAACGCAGCTGACCTGGTCCGGCGATGCAGGACGTGCTAGTTCCACACCAAGCAGACGCATCAGCCGGCTCAGGCCCTGCAAACCATCCCGCTTTCATGGCCGTTCGCGGTCTGGGGGATGGACATCCTAGGTCCCTTCAGGAAGGCCCCGGGCAGGTACGAGTGCCTGTACGTCGTCATCGACAAATTCACTAAGTGGCCCTAGGCTTACCCGATCATCAAGATCGACAAGCACTCGACCCTCAAGTTCATCAAGGGCATCACTGCCCAGTTCGGGGTGCCCAACCGTATCATTACGGACAACGGCACCCAGTTCACCAGTGAACTGTTCGGCGACTACTGCGACGACATGGGCATCAAGCTCTGCTTCGCCTCACCCACCCACCCTAGAAGCAACGGTCAAGCGGAGCGCGCCAATGCGAAAATCCTCAAGGGCCTTAAGACCAAGACGTACAATGTCCTCAAGAAACATGGGGACTCATGGGTCGAGGAACTGCCAGCAGTGCTCTGGGCAAACCGGACTACCCAAGCCGAGCGACAGGAAAGACGTCTTTCTTCCTAGTCTACGGCACGGAGGCGGTCCTCCCATCCGAGCTCACCCTGGGGTCCCCTCGGGCCGCCATGTACAGCGAAGCTGACCAAGATCAGCTCCGCCGAGATGACCTCGACTACCTTGAAGAGCGAAGGCGACGCGCGACCCTTCGTGCCGCGCGTTATCAACAGAGCCTGCGGCGCTACCATCAGCGCCACGTTCAGGCCCGATCACTTAGCATCAACGACCTCGTCCTACGCCGCGTTCAGACGCGTGCTGGATTGAGCAAGCTCTTACCCATGTGGGAAGGACCATGTAGAGTGGTCGGCGTCCCCCGGCCGGGCTTGGTTCGACTGGCCACGGAAGACGGCATAGAGCTGTCTAACCCATGGAACATCGAGCATCTTCGCCGCTTCTACCCATAAAGGGGTCGAGAGTTGTGCCTTGGGCTCGGGCCAACCCCGCATGACCCCTCGGGCATACGGGATTGGCCGGGGGCTCCCACTATATATATATATATATATATATATATATATATGTTCCTTTCCATATTTTAAATAGCAAGCTTTCCTGTTATTTATTTAAGGCTGTGCCTGCGTTGTCTCTTCCCTTTTGAGTATTTTGGCTTCAGTTGGGTCGTTCGTACTCGTTCTTGCCCTCAATAGCCCGGGTCGCCTAGACGCCAACGGGGACCAGAACCGAGCCGTGCCCCGGGACACAACAAACTCCAGGGGGAATCGGCAATGGCCCACAATCGGGTCCCCACTAACCCTTGGTCGCCGTGTTCCCGGCCTGGCCAGCCTCGCCACGCGGAACTTCCCAAGGCACTAGCGCCGACCCTTGTTGCTTGAGGCCGCAACCCGGGCCCGAACCCCCGCTCAAGCTAAACTTAGCAGGATTACAAGGCAGGCCAGTCTCATCATGAGCAAAGACACAATTAACATTGAATTAAAAACTTGTCCATTGCAGGAATACACATATAATTGACGCAAGCAAATAAAGATAGCGAAAAAATATATATACAAGCATGGCCCGGAGGCCTCAAGACAAAAGAGGAGAAGGGAAAGGCTTGCGGCAGCCCGGGGGTTGGCCTCGTCCACTCATCCCGAGGCGCTCAGGCCGCCAGCCTCGCCGCCGCCGTCGCCATCGTCACCGCCGTCGTCCTCGTCATCGGAGGCCAGCGCGAAGACGAGCCGAGGGGCCGTCCCCCTCGAAGCTGTGGACGATCTCGTCGGCGGCCTACCGGACCTCTGTCCCGGGGAGGAACTCCTCGAACGCAACCCGCGGCGAGAAGTCGGGGTCGCGGGACTGGTAGCTCGCCAGCATGAGCTCCACTGCCCCCCGCGCGAGGTCCATCGAGGAGGACTTGACCGTCTCCTCAATCTCCTCGGGGAGCTTCTCCAGGTCCTCGGCCATCTCCGAGATCCGATGGGCGACGCCCCCTAGTTGCAGGCAAACTTAGGGTGCCGGCCGCGCCAAATGCCCGCTCGATGCCCCACGCGGTCCAGTCGAGCGACGGTGTCCCGCAGCATGTCGGGTCCTACCTCGTTCACCAGTCGGAGGGCTTCGAGCTCCCCGACGGACGAGTCTAGGGCCCTCTGCAGCTCGGCGATGGAGCCCTCGGCCACCGCGAGGCGGTCGGCCTGGTCGTCCTGGCTAGCGCATCTAGCTCCTTTTCCCGTGCCTCGAGCTCGAAAGCGCGCTGCTCCAGCGTGGCCCTCTCGGCGCGGGCACTCTTCAGGTGGCGATGTTCGCGCGCTGTGACGGCCTCCTCGCGCTTAGCGAATTGGTCCTCGCGGCGGGAGATGTCGGATTCGCGTTCGGCAATCCTCCCGTCACGCTCCTTCCATGCCTCCTCACGAAGGTGCAGATCTTTCGCGAGGTGTCGCGCCGCAGCCTCAAACTCCTTGAGGACGCGCGCCCGCTCGACGACCGCATCCTCGTGAAGGCGGAGTGCGGACTCCATCTCCGTAGCTGTGGCCTCGTGCACCACCAGCGTCGCCTCCCACGCGTCCAAGGCTCGGGCGCGCTTGTCGAGTGCCTCCAGCGCCCGGGCGCGCTGGTCGAGAATATCGGCTTGCTGGCGCATGGCAGCCTCCTCCGTCTGCAGGCACGAGGCCCGCTCCTCAAGTTCGCCGGAGCGTTCCTCCAGTGCCTTGGCGCGGGCCCCTAAGGCCTCCTCGCGCTGGCGCACCGACGCCTCAGCCTCCGCCGCCCTTCGCTCTGGGCCGCGGCAACGTTGAGCACCCCGCGCGCGGCGTCAAGCCTCTGCTCCAAGTTCGCTGTATGGGCACCATGCTGGAGGCGGAGGTCGCCTAGCACCTTGTCCATGACGGCAGTGGCGACGAGGGCCGTCATCCTCTCCTCCACCTCGCGGGCCACCTCGGCCAAGGCCTTGCCGCGAGCCTCGAGCTCCGTGAGATGCCTCCCGTGCGCCGCGCCCCGTGAGATGCCGTGTCAGGCCCCGGGCGGGTTGTCTCCCACCGTCGTCGGCCTCCCGTGCGGCCGCCTCGGCCTCACGCGCACGTGCTACCTCGGCCTCCCGCGCGGCCACCTCGACCACCCATGCGGCCGCCTCAGCCTCCTGCGCAGCCACCTTGGCCGCCCGTGCGGCCGCCTCGGCCTCCCGCGCGCGTGCCGCCTCGGCCTCCTATGCGGCCACCTTGGCCGCGCGTGCGGCTGCTTCGGCCTCCCGAGCGGCCACCTTGGCCTGACGCGCACGCGCTGCTTCCCGAGTGGCTTCCTCGGCCTCCCGCAGGCGCGCCTCGACTTCCCGCCGGTTGGTCTCCCGCCGTCGTGCCTCTTCGACCGTCGGTTCCTCGGCTCCGCCGCTCACAGGCTGACCAGCCTTGGATTGCCGGGAGGGGTCACCGCCGCGAGCGCCGCGGGACAGGATCTCACTGAAACATAGAAGGCAAACAAAACAAATGAGGGGCCGGGGGATGAAAGATCATCTGCATCGTGGGCGAGATCGTACCTACGGGGTGGGCAGTTGAAAGACCACTCTGGGGGCTTGATGAAGCTCCCCCTGCATGGTTCGGTCTCCCCCATCCGGTGGAGCCGCTTCTTCTTCCTCTCGGCGCGGGGACGTCGGCGCGGCGCGGTGCTCGCCAGGCGCCTGTTGATGGTGCGCTCCACCCCGCCCCCAAGGGGAGGAGACGGAGGGTTCTCTCCTTGTTTCCTTTTCCCCTTGGCGTCGGTAGGGCGGCTGCTCCCCGAACCCCCGGCGCGAGGCCCCAATGCGTGGCCCCCTCCGGGGGGAGGTCGCTCCTCTCCTCCTCCATGGCTGCCGCTTGCGCTGTCGTTGCCACGGCGGGCCCGGTCCCCCGAGGCACCGACCGCTTGCATGATGGCCAGGATGCTGGTGCGGTCTAGGTCACTGCAGAGGGGGAGGATCCCCGGAGCGATCAGAGACGACTCCATGGCGCTGAGGTTCGGCACATGTTGGATCACCATCCTGAGGTCCTCGGGGTCCCAGTCCCACTTGCGGCCTTGGTGCATCCTCAGGAGATCGTCGGGGCCGGTGTACTCCCAAGCGCCCCGGGCGCGTCGTCGGAGCAGCGCGATCCGGCG
Organism: Oryza officinalis; assembly: GCA_008326285.1. Classification (NCBI taxonomy): domain Eukaryota; kingdom Viridiplantae; phylum Streptophyta; class Magnoliopsida; order Poales; family Poaceae; genus Oryza; species Oryza officinalis. The sequence goes on along the minus strand of BDMV01000002.1, from coordinate 13,149,784 downwards.
GCGAAGGTAGTCGTCGAACACCATGGCGCCTGTGAGCCCTTGGGTTCGTAGGCTGACCAGGCGATCCAGGACGGTGTCGTAGGAGTCCCCCAGTTCCACTGCCTGCCAGCTCGGCGCTTGCACCGGCGGCTTGCTCGGGAGTTGGAGACGCGGTTCGTCCGGGAGAGCGGTGTAGAACCAGTCGCTCTTCCAGTCGTCCCACTTCTTGCACAGGACGCAGGTAATGTAGCGATTCGCCACCTGCCCGTGCGACTGAAAGTAGCAGCCCCCGACCTCCTTCGATGGCGACACCGGCTGCATGGTGAAAAACCACCGGAACAGCCGAAACGACGGGCGCACCCCGATGAACATCTCGCACAGGTGTGCGAAGATGGCTAGCGTCATCACGGCGTTAAGGATGAGGTGCGCCATCTGGATCCCGTAGAACTCCAGGACGTCCATGAAGAAGGAGGAGAATGGCGGGATCACCCCCGCCATAGCGAAGGAGAGGAAGAAGATCGACCAGTCTAGGTAGCGCGGCGCTGGGCGCCCTTCGCCCAGCATGACCACCTCTCTGTCAGTCGACGCCGGCATGAACCTTCGCGGCAACCCGGCCTGCCTCTCGCTAGTGATATGGGAGGGCGGCAGCACGCTGCCGTCTAGCGGCACGGAGCTCCACGTCATGTCGCTGGCGAAGTGGAGACGCGAAGACGAGCGTGAGCGGCGAGAAGGGAGCAAGGAAGATCAGAGAGCTAGGGCACGGTTGGCAGAGTCGAGTGAAAAGTGGTGAAAGGAAGGAAACAAATCCCTTCCTCGACGCCCTTTATATCCTCGCCTCCGCTGTGCTCGGCTCCTCATTTCCCACGCCCACTAACTCGTCCCCTCGATTATCGCACCCACTTCCCCACTCGCCCGCTTCCGGCGCGAGCCTCAGTCGCGCAGCCGTTGCGGTTGAGGCAGGGCAGATCGTGTCTGTGTTAATTGCGCATGGTTATCGTAAAAAACGTCGTCATCATATTCCCTGGCAAAACGGACAAACGTGTCCCGATCCGCGCGCCGCCCCAGATAATGTGGCGGTTACAAGGTGACTACCCATTATTACCGTGAGGTGGCTTTTTGCTGCGCGCGGGATCGCGACCGTTGGAGTTTTACCATGAGGACTGGGGAGCCAGGCCCACGTGTCACCAGACCGGAAGAATGGCGTCAAACCTGGTCGCCCCTTGAGGGGGCCCGGTCAGGCGTAACGTCAGGGGCTACTGTCGGTGATACGGGCCCAGGGGTATCAAGACTAAAGGTATTGGCGGCCCCCTGCACCCACGTGGCGTTCCCCTGAGGAGGGGTCGAGCCCGAGGGTAAGGCGGCGGCTGCCCTCTCTAGTCTCCCCGAGGGTCGGGCCGCTCCAACTCCCTCCCCGAGGGTCGGGTCGCCCCGACCCCCTCTGTGTTTGCGCCACGTGTGCGGGGTTAGGTGGGCGTCGCCAGCGCCCACCTAACCACATTGATGGCGGCTCAGGCAAGCGCACCACGCCGCATTTAATGCGACGTGAGGCGTGCGTAACCAATCTATGACCGGTCCCGGCGACTGACCGGTCCACGACCGGTTAGATCACGGGTGAGACGGCGGCAGAGCGCCGGCGCGCTATCCGCACGTTAGGCGGCGCGCAGCACGCCTTGCCCGTCCCATCAGAATGATGAGGGTTTTTTGCCTCTCGTCCCTCAGCCAAAGTTGGTATGCCAACTTCGGTCGGATGGTTTCCGTTTCCCGATGCGAACGAAACACAGAAGTCTTTACCCATTTAATGGAGTTTGACGCGAGCGTCCCCCGTGTCAGCCAGCTGACCGGATGAGGGCCATGTTGCAGCGACTGTGCATGTGGCTTTCGAGTCAAGCAACAAGACATCCATTAAATATAAAAGAATGTTTTTCTTCTCTCTTAGGTAGCCTTTTGGCCCATGTGGTAGCCCCTTGAGATATAAAAGGAGGCCCAGGTCTGAGGAGAGGGGTAGAGGCGAAAAAAGAAAGGTAGACGGGAGAAATAGGGGAGGACAAGCACTTGTATTCCCAGATATTCCAGTCACATATCCACCACACACAGGAGTAGGGTATTATGCTTTAAAGTGGCCCGAACCTGTATAAACGCCCGTATCTCTCTCTCTCGATCGGTGGAGAAAGAATCTCACCCTACGTCCCCGGCCAAACTCACTAAAGGGGACCCTCTCTGTCCCCTGTTAAGGAGCTAACCCTCCGTCATACTTATTTCATCATATATTTTGAGTGGAGTTCAATGGTTAAAACAGATCTTTAAAATAATACATAGTTTGATATATAAGTCATCAAAGATTAAAAATAGACTAGTACTAACTTATAGAAAGGCTCCTATTGGACTCTCAGACAAAAGCTTAGAGATAAAATCTTTAAAGCATGCAAGCATAAATGCGCACGTGATAGTTTTAATTGAACGGCTTTGACAGATGTCGCGTCGTAAGACTAATCCGTGTGTGCGCTCGGATTAGATTTTATGATATATATATATACCTTTTTCTCCTTCCTCATCCGTGTCTTGAGTTAGACTCATGGGATAAAACCTTGTGTTAGGATGTTCGAAAGAGTGACGGTGCTATGCTAGATATCGTAACTTATTTTTAAAGACGTTGGATTGGAGGTTTATTCCTTGTTGACATAGCGTTCTTGCGGTGGTGTCTTTATCTTTATCAGTAAGGTTTGATAGCAATGGCGGTGGCCCGGACAAATGACATGTGATCGCCTCCTCGTCTGCCTGCGCGGGGACCGCTTCATCGCTTCCCCCCTAGCAAAATAGAAGGGGAAGTGAAGGAAAATGTTTTGGAGTGGGGCATGAGCAATAATCTTTATCGATGTTGATATTACATGGCTACCTAATTTAAAATTTTGTTATATAAAAACTCGTATTATACAAAACCATCAGAAAGAGAAAGGAGCATAGATTGCATACATTTTATAAAAAAAATTATTTAACTATTCTTTTACTTGTTTTGTTGTTAAATATACTTTTAGTATGACTTATATCTTTTTATAATTACATAAAAATTTTGAACAACACTAATGCTCTTTAAAAGTTAAAAGTTAACAGCGTCATCTAATAAAACCTAAAGAAAGTATATTCTGCATTTATCTAATAAAACCTAAAGGAAGTATATTCTGCATTTATAAAAGTTGCGATGCCAATGACGGCAACACCGGGAAGCAGCAACGAGTGTGGAGGCCTCTGATGTCAAATCCAACTATGACGTGTGGCACGGCCACCCACATGAATGACGTTGGCGACGAGATCTACTACGGTAGGATGATGCTACGACTTGGCAAGAGGCATAACTAGCTAGATTTGGCCTTTCTGTGTATTTGGATCGACGGCGAGGTAGTAGGCTAGTTGGGTAACGATGCCTCAATCCAGGCGACGGCGGAGGACAACGTTCAACAGCCACAGGCATGGCAGCTAGCCCTCGATGGCTACCTTGCCTTCTTCCACCTCTGTTGGTGGGTGTAGTGTTCATCAGGCTTTTACGTTGTCATTATTCAAAGATTAATTAGATCTATGCCACTATAATTTTTTGGGTTTTTAAATTTGCTATTATAATTTACGTATTTGTATTTTTTGTTTGTAATTGTATTGGTGTCATTGATATATGTATTTTACATGTACTAGAAAAAGGCCCATGCGTCGCAACAGGTAAAAACATTTTGGATCACGATACATTATACTCCTTCCTTAGTTTTGGACCACAAGCTCATTCCTTCTTTTTTTTTTCAATCCCAGCCTAGTCCGCTACCTTCCTTCGCTCGGCCTGCCTCTCTTTGGTCCAGTCCACAAGTGAAATTGCAGGCCTAGCTCGCACAGCCTACTGTTGTCTTCAACCTTCGAAAGACAGTCCTGTGTCCGTACGATACCGCAGCCAATCGTTCATATCAAATCTGGTTGAATCTTTATTGATCTCCCAAAATTAGTTGCGGGCTTTTGATTCACTTGATCTCCTCTTTTCGTTTTTATCAAAATCGAAGCAAATCTGTAAAACTCGGGATAAAAATGGTGACAGATAAATGAAGATTAAATCCGGTGAATTAAAGCTGAATTGAAAGAGAAAATCATAGGAAAAATGACAAGAGAGTAGTGAGAATCAATTTTTACAATTAATTGGAGGAGGAAACGCATGGGAGGCAGAACGACTTGGCGACGACGCTAAGGTTCGGCTCGACTATAGACAGCCAAATGGGCCGGAGGCATGTGGGCCGGCCTGGGCACGGCAGTACTGTAGCCGGCCCAGGCACGGCATGGCCCGTTAGCCATCGTGCCGGGCCGGCACGGCCCGAGGTGGCCGGCTGTGCTTGGGCCGACGCCACGGCCCAGCGTGCCGGCATGGCCCGGCACGACAACTGTAGCGGGCCGGCACGGCACGGCCCAGCCCGACACGGTAGCAGGCCGAGGCGCGCGGGGGGAGGGTTCAAAATTTGAACGCGCGCACACGCGCGGCGCGGGGGGCGGCCGGGCACGTGGCGGCTCGTGGGCGAACCGCGAGTGGGGGGAGGGGCCGGCCGGGCACGTGGCGGCTCGCGGGCGCACCGCGGGCCGGGGGGGCGGCCGGCCACGTGGCTCGCTCTGGATGGTGGTGGGGTTGAAATTTTGCAACGGTTACCCCGCAACGGCTACTTCAACGGCTAAAATTTGAAAATAGCCTTTGGAGGTCAAAAAAAATTCAAAAAAATACGAAAAAAATCTCAAAAATTAGGAAATTTTTTCCTATAAATAGGGTAGCCAACCCAAACATTCTGGCTCACCCAAACATTCAATCTTGTGCTCTCTTATGGTATTTTGTGTGTTGTAGGTTACGACTTTACGGTATTCCGAATTTTTGGCAAAATTTCTCTAAATTTTGCCAAAAATTAAAATAGCTAGGGGAAGACATATATTCCTATTTGTAAGCTGCAAACAAAGAGTTGAAGGAGGTAAGAAATTATTATTATTATTATTATTATTATTATTATTATTATTATTATTATTATTAGTGTTATTATTTACGTATATGTTAATTTTGAAATTTTAGCATGGATGATCCGAATTACCTGATATTCGACATGAGCGAGTACGACCCAAATTTCGGCATGGATCAAGGTGGCAGCAGCCCTGCACCGATGCCGGAAGAGCCTGCAACCACACAGGTGGCTTCAGAAGGATCAGGAACTATGGTCGCGAGTGGGTCAACGGCCTCGTCCTCTAAAATATCGAGAACTTCCACCGTATGGCAAAATTTTGATGAGATCAAGGAGACTGGCCCTGACGGTAAAGAGGTAACGTTGGCTAGATGTAAAATATGCAGATCTAAATTATCTGGAAAATCTTCAAGTGGAACAGGACATTTGGGTCGGCCTGTGGCTTCTTGTGCTAAAAAGCAAGGCATCCAACCGCGACAACAACAGCTGATATTGAATCCTGATGGTACGGTACGTTCATGGGAGTACGATCCTCAGGTTGCACAAGAATCTCTTACTCGATTAATTGCTAGACAAGATTTACCCCTAAACTTTGGTGAGTCAACTGCATTTGAAAAATATATTCAAACTGCTCATAACCCTAGGTTTAAATCTGTTAGTTCTCAAACCACGACCCGTGATTTAAGAAAGTTCTATAAACAAGGTCGTGATACACTAAAGGAATTATTTAACACTTGCACATTTTCTGTTAGTATCACATCTGATATTTGGAGTGGTAAGGCCAAGGAAGACTACATAAGTGTAGTTGCTCACTTTGTTGATGATAATTGGGAAATTCAGAAAAGAATCATTACTTTAAGATTAATAGATGTTGCACATACCGCTGATAATATCGCGGAAAGAATTTCCATGGTTGTTCAAGAGTTTGACCTTACAAATAAAATTTTTGCTATAACATTAGATAATGCAGCTGCTAACTCTAGGGCCATGAAAATTCTACAACCCGTATTCTCTGTCTATGGTCAATCATTTCTTTTACATCAACGTTGTGCATGTCATATCATTAATCTTATAGTTAAAACTGGTTTTAAGAGGGTATCTACACATATTGATTCTGTGCGTGAGGCAATCTCATGGTTATTTGCCTCAAACCCACGGGTTGCAAAATGGAAAAGATTTTACGATGCATCGGGTATGAAGCCCCGTAAGTTCCGCACGGATACAGATCATCGATGGAATACTACGTACCTAATGTTGAGGCATGTGTTGCCTTATAAGGATTTACTAACCGTTTTTTTGCAGTCTAATAATGCTACGAACAGTGATGGGCAACTAATAATGTCTGAGTCAACTTGGTATGTAGTAGAAAAGTTTGCTGTATTTCTTGAGATATTTTACGATGCCACTGTTGCTTTATCTAGAGTTTATTATCCAACTGCTAATTTAATGTTGCACAAAATCTTTGAAATTGCTACTTTATTACGAGAAAATGAGAATGGCCACATACTATCTGCTGCAGTCTTTCATATGAAACAAAAATATCTTAAATATCGAAAGGAAATCCCTGTACTGTATGCTTTTGCATTTATTCTTGATCCTAAGGGTAAATTACGGGGATTGGTTAATATGTTGAATATTATTGAAGAGATAATGAACATAGATTATACTAACTATTATTCTGATGTTAAGACTAAATTATACGAGACATTTGCTAAGTATGAGAATAAGTTTCAGGGACTTCGCCTACAAAGACCCCTAACTGTCCCTGTCGCTGGTAAGAAAAAAATACAATGGGGACGGATTTGGGGTGGTAGTTCCTCTTCCACTCCTGCTGGGAGTTCCGCTTCAGGAACAACTGGTACTTTTCAAGGCACCCAAGAATTGTCCTCCTACTTAGATAGTGACTGTACCAGCACTGAAGATCTCAACGTCCTTGGATGGTGGAATGATCATAAGACCCAATATCCCGTGCTCTCAAAACTAGCACGGGATGTGTTCACGGTGCTCGTTTCTACCGTATCCTCTGAATCGGCCTTCATTACATGTGGAAGAATTATTGAGGACCGACAAAGAAATCTAAGCAGCGATATGGTGAAAATGCTGCTCATCGTCAAAGACTGGGAGCTAGCTGCTGAACGTGCCCAACACTCCGCAGAGAACTTGGAATTGGTTGCTCAGTTCGAAGATCTCTACATCGATACAGATGCACAAGATTAGCTAGTTTTTTTTAATAATTTTCGACCTATAGACTGTACTCTTTTTTCTTTGTCATGGTTTTCTCAAATATAAGTTTTTACATGACAAAGTTTTTAACGAGGCAGCCATGTAATATCAAAATTAATAAATATCATTATTCCATTTTTCTCATATTCTTTATATTTATTTATCTTTTTCCTATTTTTTATAATCATCTTTTTTATATTTATTTCCCTAATTTTCTATTTTTTTATAAATTATAATCATATTTTTTATTTTCCCTTTTTTCCTTTCTTTTAATTTTCCCTTATTTTTCCTCTTTTTAATTTTTTCCATATTTTCCTCACTGTTTTTTCTTTTTTTTTTTATTTTTTTCCTATTTTCCCCTCTTTTCCTCCTTTTTTTCCCTTTTTTTTCTCTATTTTCCGGATTCCCGGGCTGCGGCCGGCCCGCGTGCTGATTCGTGCCCGTGCCGACCCGGCACGACACGGCAGCGTGGTGGGCCATGCCTGAGCCGCGCACGCGGCACGCGGGCCGGCACGGCACGGCCCGCTACAGGACACGGGCCGTAACGGGCCGTGCCGATTCGTGCCGTGCGCTGTGCCAGCCCGGGCAGCCCACCTGACTGTCTATAGGCTCGACGGAAAAAAAGGGCGACGGAAAAACCAAAAAACTGCAACATAAAAAAAATGGCGACGAAAAAAGTGGATGGAAAAAAATGGAAAAAATGGACGAAGAAAACCAGCCTGCTAGGGCATTCGCGCCTGTGGCCCATGACACGCACGTGACCCAGCAGTGCTACGGCTCGGGGATGGAGGTTGGCTCAGTTTCGAATCCATCAAAACCATCGGTGCCAAAAAAAACTCTTAACCCTAGATTTACTTTTTCCCCTTCCCTCCCTTCACCACGGGCCGCCTCTCCATCTCCGTTGCTCCTCCTCTAGCGGCACCTCTCCCCCTCCCCTCCCCTCTCCCCACCGCCGGTGCCGCTCCCGCTCCCCCTCCTCCCACCGGCGACGCCGCTCCCTCTCCCCCTCTCCCTCCCATCTCGCCGGCACGGCGCGGCGACGAAGAGGGCACAGAATGGTGCAGCGATGGCAGGGGTATGGCGCAGAGACAGCGGTGATAGCCGTCCCTCCCCTTCTCCCTCTCCCCGTCGGCCTCGACGGCAGGGGTACGACGCGGAGACGGTGCGGCGACAGCCGTCCCTCCCCTCCCTCTCGGCCTCTTCATTTCTGTCGTCGAATCCGGAAGACGGTGGCGGCGGGGACTAGGGCTCAAGGAAGATGATGGCGGACCACGGAGGACGACAACGGTTGCTGCATTAGGGTTATTGTGAGTAGATAGAGATCTGGTTATTGTTGTCATCGGGAATTTGTAGTTATATAAGTTTGTCGTTCAATTTTTGTATTTGGGATGTAACACGAACTGGTTTAATTTTTTTTTGTGTTATTTGATACGGACTCTAGATGATATTTATCGCGTTTGGGTTTTTAATCGATCTTTGATTTTATGGTTTGTTCGGATTAGGATTTTAATTCGATCTCTGATCTCTGATTTTTTTGCTTTGGCCGGCGTACACGATGAACACATCGCGCGTGCGGGGACGGAAGGCGCCGCTCGATCAAACTTACTGACGAAAGGTTTTTGTGTGACGATGAGAAAGTTAATTTTTTTGAGTAGTCAAGATTAGATAGAAATACCCTCACCATCTCCTTCCATCCCGATGAAGGAACCTTATGCTGCAATTATGCAGTGCAAAGGGCGTGTTCTGCCCTGTTTCTTTCGCAAGCAAGAAGAACATGGCGGTGCCTGATGTTGCAGCACGTAGCTCATCGCTCAAGGTTGCTCGTGAGGGGCCACAGACGAAGCCAAGCAGAGAGCAAGCCGTCGTGACGTTCCTGAAGACTTCAGGGAGGCCAACTGGAGCTTGACCGCGGCGGCGCTTCTGACGGCGAAATCGAGCATGGTGATGCTTCCGAATCCGTGGCTGGGGAGCTCGAGTGTTCTCTCTCTCTCTCTCTCTCTCTCTCTCTCCCCCTCCAGATCCCTAGCGGTGCACCTCTCTTGGAGATGGAAGCAACGCGCGGAGGCGCGGCTCCGGCGATGGGGCTCGGGATTTGGCACCGGCATCCCGAGCACGCCTAGGTGCTCGGAGAAATCCCCAGGTGGCGGCTGCTGAATGCTTTATACTGATGAGATAGCAATGTCGATTGATCGGTATGTAGTGTTTGTTTTAGCGCAGTGTAGATAGAGTGTTTTAACAACTAAAGATTATTAGGTAATGGACAAAACTGATCCTTGATTACTACTAGTTATTGAGTTTACCTGAACTCTACTTTGCTAGTGTTGATCTATGTATGTACACTAAATCCTACACAACGCAAAATGATCTTTGGCACGCGATGTGCAGCCCTGATCAAGATGGCGTGAAACACATTTTATCCCATCTGTTGGGTGCTGATTGAAGTTAATTTTTCAGATCAGCGAGTCCCATTTTTGTAGGGGATTTATCATTGTACAGGTGCATCAGTGCATTTGATTGCTTGTAAACTTATGGCAAAGTTGCAGCTGTTGTAACATGCCTCCTCAAGGCTGCTTGAACTACTAGTAGATGCTAGGAGTATTTCCTAGCTCTGCTTTAAGTTGCAGTATGTTTTAATCTTGAGCTTAGTGTCGGCATTGCTGCTCTAATTCTGCAGTAGACCATTTCCTTGTCTCCTTTTACATGCTGAAAGCAGTTATGGTAGTAGCAGGTTGTATCTTTCTTACTCATGTAAACAGTTAGCAATATTTTGCTATTATCTCATCACTTTTCCATATCACTGTAGAAATGATAAAAGGGAAAGGCTTGTGAGATCAAGTCGTGATGTGACAATGAACAAAAAAATGGTCATCTTTCAGGTCCACAGGTAATTCGACAATCAAACAGTTGTGCTGGTGGCATCAAATTGTTTCATTCAAATAAAGGAGGAGAATTATCCATGTATTCTTTCTTGGCAGACATTGTGATTCTGAGAGCCCCTTGGGTCACTCATTACCTTAGTTTATTTGTGAATCAGTATGTCATGTGTTGTTGAATGTCTATGAACCAGTTAAGTTTTAGTATATTCTTTCATTACCTTAGTTTTTTTGTGAATCAGTATGTCATGTGTTGTTGAATGTCTATGAACCAGTTAAGTTTTAGTATATTCTTAGTGTAAACACATCATTCTGGCTTTACAAAATATAACCCAGTAGATCTCACTGTACAGACAATCAGGAACTCTCCATGGACTAAGCTGTTCGAAGTATTTGTTTGCTCCAAATCAAAGGTGACCAGAAACAGGAATTTAGATGAACTCATCTCCATCTCGTGGCACATTGTGAGAAGTTATTCGTAGTCTCAGGGTCTCAGCCTCTGGGAATTGATCAAAGCTGTATATGCAACTGATGAACCTTCAGAGTCTGAGACTTGGAGCTACTCACATGCAAGCTATCATTTAATGTCAAACTGTCTGTTTACCTGACAACATTGGAGAATTATATATACTCATCTCAAAAGTCTCTTTCATCATCATTTCATAGTTAATAACCAAATTGACCTACTTTCTGTTATTGTTAATTCATCTACTTAATTATATGAAACCCCAAACTGCTTTGCAATTTTATTTGCTTCTACACTTCATTTATGAACTGAACTTATTTGTATCAGGATCAGTAAGAATAACAAGGAAGAGGTTCTTTCAAAAGCAGAAAATGATCTCGCTGTTGTGGTTAGCCAGTACATTGGAAAGTTAGTAAAGAACTGCCATGGACCGACCTCTGGAAGCTCAGAAGAGCCTTTACCTTCGGTGTTAGTATCAATGGTGTTCCTTTACATCTGTTCTAGGTTTGTAACTGATCCGATATGTTTGTATACCTATTTCAGGTACAGGAATATGTTGAAGCTGCAACATTCTGTAGATTTTGCAAGACTGATACTTTATTGTCTTGCTGAAATCAATGATTATTTGCTGGAGCTGGGTGATAAATCTGTTGAGCCCTTACAGATAAATGTACTTGACTATCTTTTAGGGGTAAATGCACCTGACCAAAATTTAGTTCTGCTAAATATCCTTTTCTTATTGTCTGCTTGAAGTTTTTGAGGGTATTTCTGTGCTGTCAATATGGTAGGTTGCTGATCTGTCAGGAGAGCTAATGAGGCCTGCAATTGGCCGTATTTATCTGATGGAGAAGTTGAATATGCCAAAAACATCTGTGCATTTGTACTTGATATATACAAGGGCGGTTGACCCTTGTGGTGCCTCTAATGGATGATTATAGTGAGACGAAGAAGAAGATTGGAGAATTATACATAAAGTGTATAATTGAGAATTGAAAATTGAGAATGGGGTCACTTCTTTGATGCCCAACAGTATCAAATTTATGCCAGATTACACAGTTATGGCCTCTATTTGGAAATACCTGGCACAACTTGACTAAAAGATGAAACATATCATCTTGACTAAAAGATGAAACATATCATCTTTTCCTAAGTGAAACTATATACAGAAATCTTATGTAGACCAGTACTCTTTAACATGTTATATAGATTAGTATTTAACATGCACAGTCCTTTGTTCCTTAGTTCAGAGGTATCTTATTGTTAATGCTTATTTATACTAGCAAGTGGCTTTTAATAATCTTTGTGTCAACGAAATATGTGGTTTCTAGTATCTGTTAAATTCTAATTGTATTTTGCCTACTCATAAATATCACACTTTGTTTGATGACGTGCTCTTTATCCAAGATTTACTTTTCTTTTTGGTATAACTGACATATGGAATTCCTGTTTTTAACTGGCTTAGCTATCAAACAAAACAACCAATCATGTACATGATGATTTTAAAGCATCAAGAGAGATCTGGAGCTCAAGGAATCGGTTTGTTGAGACGAGGTATTTACTTTCTTGATTGCTGTGTTAGATATTCAATTTCTCATTGTTCTTGTACTTTTAGGCTTTCTTTCCTAATTCCTGTGGGAATTTACCTGTTTCATATGAAACCTACACATTTTAAACACTACTTGGAGATTAGAAACTTCATGAGTTAATCACAATTATAATTGGATTCTTCCAACTGTAGTACCCATTTGTCGATGCTTAGCTATTGGTTGTGCATTTTGCTATTAAAATTTTGTAACATTTGGTTAAGAATTAATCTTGCAATATATAGGGTATATGGTAGATAAGCATTTTACTTTTATATGAATGTGGTGTCATAATGTTGATTTTGTAGTTGTTGACATTCATTGTAAAATACATTGACAATGGAAGTGTAATGTTTAAAAGACCATGTCAGGTTAAACCAGAACAAAGTTTATATTTATTAACATAGAGGTATCGTATTTCATTTTGGCTACTACTTTTGATATTCCAGTGAAGAAATAACATGAAAGAAAAATATCTATCGGCCATTCGGTCTCATAGAGAGTTCAAGTCTGCAAAAAAGTGCAAAGAAAATAGAGATGGACAAGGTACAACATGGGTTACACAACATATTGAAACCGCTAGCTCCCTAGTACAAGTTCCTACTTTACGCGTTCTGTTGTTATTTTATTTTTCGAGAATACACAAAAGGTTTACACATCAGTCTTTGATAGATAACTTTTCCCCTCAATATCTAAAAAGGAAATCTTTTTTTCCTTTTATCCCTTTCAGCTTGTGCTTTGCTTCCAAGTTGCATCCTGATTGCTGCTCTGTACTGTATAGCCCAATGAATTGTCAGGTGCTGAATCTGATCCCATGTGATGCCCATGTCCCCTGATTTTCTGTCAGTGTAGTGGGCTTGGCATCAGCACTACCTACCTACTTTAGATTGAACAGCTTATAAATTTTGGAGCTGGTACACAAAGATGTTCGATCTGTTCCATTTCAGCATAACTTTTCATGTGGTGATACCTTTCTGAATGCCTTTTTGCACTATTACAGTTCTTACTAGTTTCATGCTAGTACTAACTAATGAAGGCTTAGGCATGGTCCAAGAGTCTAATTAGCATGCTAATCACTGCAGCGCAGAGAATAAGTAGTACATGGTGTGGTGTTAGATCAAAATATAATAATCTTATGAACACCCTTTGTTGTCCTGCCTTAATGACCATACACTGAAATTGTAAAGGAGCCAATGAGAGCTATGGGGTACAAAGATGGTGGGAGAGGAATATTCTTCAACAATTGAGCAATGAGCAGCTTTCTTAGGACAAATGGGAGGGGCAGAAGAAAATGAAATGCAGAAGCTTACAAGTAGAGTTTCAGTTTGCCTTTTCTTCCTAACTTCCAGTTTGTTTATCATGAGATGCAGAAGAAGACATGAATAGGTCCCTTTCTCCTGGGCAAGGCCTGGTAGTGTTTACCCTAAAAAATAAGGGTCCCTTTCTCCTCCTTGCATTTTGCACATCCAAACAAGATAGTTGAAAATGACATTTGCATATCCCTTTTCATTCTCCAGTATTGTACTCATCTAAATCCAAGCAATCATCTTCTTCCCCCAAACCAGTCGGAATATTTTTGCATGCAGTGGCAGTACACCATTTGAAATAAAATTGGCCTATTAGAAATCTTCCAAGCCGACGGGACCAAGATTTCAAAATCCGGTAATTTTGTAAAAGTTTTGGACAACGGTTTTGATGAGCACGAGGGTGTCCTGAGAGGATAAATCGATTGGATAGAGCGATGTTGACGATTCGACTATAACTGTCTAGGGACGTTGCGCCTTAGCAATTGTTACACCAACTCCAGAGACAGTCGTGAATCTCGACGGATGCACGGTCAGCCCAACCACGAGGGTATTTGTTCCTGCAAGCAATCGAGAACTAGCAAAAATAAGATGAACAAGTAACTCAAATTAAAAAATAAAGATATAGGATTAAATCATCAAGAGTATCATAGGTGGAGTTCTGAAACGAGCAAACCGGCGATCTAACCGATCACGGGATTACACAGCTAAACTTTGATCTAAACAAAACCTAATTGTTCTTGGCGGTAGCCAAGGGGTATAAATATGTAGGAGGACGACCACAGAGATTCCGGGATCGTGCTCCAACCCTAGGACACGTCCTTAGTGGACTCAACATGATACACAACCCAATGGATCAAAACTAAGGTGAAGATTGTATCTGCACTAAATTGAAGATTGCAGCCGACCCTGATAGATATTGATGTGAGGTCGGATCCGTTCGAAAGTAGACTTAATAAGCTTTCCATAAAATACTTGCACGTCCCAAACGAAGTCTGTATGAAGTTGCAGCATCCGTTACAAGTTGGCTCTATCCTATACTCTGAAATCAGCTTGCGCGAATCCGTTTCATTTTGGGTCCTATCCATCGTTTCTAACCAAAATAAGAGTGCAAAGGTTTTCGTGGTCTAAATAAGATGAACAAGAAGATAAGAACAAACTCACTTGATAGTTTAGTTTGCGTGCACGAGCGCAAGTAATCGGACCAAAAATCTGTTGTTGTGTAGACATGGATGTATCGATCGCGTTGATGTCCTCATCAAGTATGCAGCCTGTTATTGGCCAATAACCAGTTAAATTTCTGTCAAATTTTGAATTTCGTCATGATTTTGGTATAATATTTCTATTACATTTATTACTAACTACTCTTTTCGTTTTATATTATAAGTCGTTTGACTTTTACTAGTCAAACTTATTTAAGTTTGATTAAATTTATAAAAAAATATACTAACATTTTCAATACAAAACATACATATTATCAAAATATATTTAATGTTAAATTTAATGAAACTAATTTGGTGTTGTAGATATTATTAATTTTTTCAAAAAAGTTGGTCAAACATAAAGAACTTTGACTAAGAGAAATAAAAAGTCAAACAAATTATAATATGAAATAATATGAAACGGAGGGAGTATTATATACTACCACTTTGACCACTAAACACCAGAACATTATGAAATTGTGGTGTAATGAATGTATTTTTGCGTAAACAAAATTTCATAATCTTGGTGTGATGACGATTCTACTCATGTATTTTTGTGTAACCAATCTAAATATTTTACAGGCCTTCTATCCCTTTTGCAGGAGGGAGTAGCCCAAGATAAATAAAATCCAACTCCCAATACATTTTGCTTGGTGATTGATGACACCAATGTAAGTTTGGTCAATGTTGTCTTCAATGCCCAGTGGAAGAAAGCAACGTCGCGATAATATACAAAAATGGACGATGTGGCTCTGCCATGAGATGTACGAATGGGAATAAATCCGCACGGAAACTAGTGGGGGACTAAAGCAAACGAAATTACCCTAGTTGCAATCCTACATGTGATTGCCAAATTTTTTGAAGGAGCGCATGTGATTTTCAATTAAATCACACGGAGTTAGGACTTTCTTTTTGAGTGGAGGTGATACCTTTCTTTTTCTTTGAGACAGCGAGATGGGTTGTGAACTCTTTAATTTTGGGGTGGGATACTTTTGTATCCTGATTCTCCCTCCAGTCATAAATATTTTACATTTAAAATAATATTCAATTGAACTTTTAAAATTGAACCAAGAAGTTTATATTAGAATAGGTTTATAGAATATAATAAGCTTGTGTTATTATGATAGTAATTTAAGATAAATATACACCTAACATTTTTTAAACTAAGTTGTGAGAAATTATTAACGGTTAAATTTTTAAAATTTTAACCAAATATTATCCATCAAATATTTATGATAAGAGGACATACTTAACTACTCCGAAGAAATCTACTGATAGTTAGGCAAGGTCAACGGTTAAGCCTTGATTTGAACTCCTAAGTTATCCTACATCATTAAGATACTTCTATAGATATGTTATATGGCAAATTATTGTAAGTACAACCTTTTAAAAGTAGTACAAAAGTTAGGATGGATCTTCTATATCTTGCGATCATCTAAAATTTGAATTCTCACCCTATATGGCTGAATTCTCGCCTTATATATATATAAAAATAAACAACAGACAGTGATTGTGTAATTCTCTTTTATGCGTTTCAATGGTTTTCACTCTTCTGACTTAGCTTTGGTATGGCTTCGGCGTGAATATTTATACTCTCTTACGAGTTCTCACATCCAAACAGTCCTATTAAGTAGTACTCCTTTCGTCCCAAATTTTAGGATGTTCTTTTTTTAATGAAAAATCAAATTTGATATTTTTTGACTAATAATTATATTAATCATATATATACTAAGTATTACGCATATTATATCATTAGATTCATATTTTAAATTTCATGTTATGCTAATTTTATATTCGTTGAAAATATAACATGATATAAATTAGTAGTCAAAGTATGTTATTGAAGACCGTATAAAATTATATAGATTTTATAATTTGGGATGAAGGAAGTATTAATTAGGCATTTTAGGATTAGAGTCAGCCGTGCATTATAACACCATGGTCCATTTGGTACACCAGAGAGGACCCTGCCATTGATGGCACTCTGTTTTGTAGTACTACTGACTACTGTGAGGGAGGCTGCAACAATTGACCAGCAGTTTGGCACGCTTGACATGTGGAGCGCCGAGGCATTTCGTTGAGAGATCCAATCAAGATTCCCCCCTCAAATCCCGTGCTTCTTCTTCTTCCTCCTTCCTCGAGGCAGCCCATTGAAACCTCTATGGATCAACAGGCGGCCATCATGCAGAGAGGCCCTCCTCGACCATACAAATTATGGATCCTCATTATTTTTTTGATTAAGCTTTAATAGTACTCCTCCTAAGTTCATCTTTAGCAGAGGCAAAGACAGAAGCGGTGTATGGTGTACCCACAATATGCTAGGAGCAAGCTAAGCATGGTGATATCCGAATCTCTAATTTGTGTATCTCAGCACTTAGGTGGTGTTTGAAAGTCCTGAAGATAAAGATAAAGATGAAGATAAAGTATTTCACGCAAAACGAGGTGACAATAACGTGCGATTAATTGAGTTTTAATTATTACAAACTTGAAAAATGGATTAATCTAACATTTTAGAGCAACTTTCATATTAAAAATTTTTGCACGAAACGCACCGTTTGGGAGTTTAAAAAGCGTGCCACGAAAGTTTATTTTTTATCTGTACTGTTTTAGTACTAACGAACGGGGCCTTACTACCGCCTTGACAACTCATAGACTTAGGTTCTTCTCCTTTTTTTTCCTAACTCACATCTTTCTTTTTTCGCGCGCACGTTTTTCAAACTATTAAACTGTGTGTTTTTTTTAAAAAGTTTCTATATAAAAGTTGTTTAAAAAAATCAAATTAATTTATTTTTTTAAAAAATTAGCTAATACTTAATTAATCACGCGTTAATGGACTGTTCTGTTTTTCGTGCGCGCAGCATGTGTTGGGAAAGCTGGGACATGAACAAAGCCTTAGTTCAAGACCGATCGCACCATTGATGGATCTAAGAATTTTCATAAAACTGAACAAAATTCACTGTGCCAAGCCGTCTGCATTGTCCGATACCAACAAACGAGGCATTTCTACTTTTTGACATGTGCCGGCATTATCCAATGCCAACGACAACTTACTATCTCCTTTTTAAAATATATGACGCCGTTAAGTTTTTTCATAACATTTAATCATTCGTTTTATTTAAAAATTTAATATAAATATATAAAAGTATAAGTTAAGATTATATTTTTATTTGATGATAAAACAAGTAAAAAATAATATTTATATTTTTTTTAATAAAAAATATCAAACGTCATGCAAACCGTCATACATTTTGAAATAGAGGATGTATATATTTTAACTTCTTGCCATATGCCGGTAAGTTTGGGCAACTACTAAGGGGTAGTCAGGTCCTGCCGCTCTAGATCCACCAATGGATCCCATGACATGGCACTAGAACAGGATATCATGTACCTTAATGGGCAAAACTAGACAAAAAATTTCTTTTTATAAATCAGGTGGAATTTCACTTTCAATCGTAGGAATTTTTAACGTATAGATAAAATAATTTATCGGTGATAATGGCTTTTGAATACAGAATGCCGATAAGGGGTGGCACCAAATGGAACAAGTTTTCCTTCAAAAAAAAGCTTGAACATTTTATTAAAGTAGATTAGCTAGTGGTGGGTGAGTTGGAGTATGACACTGAATTTTGAGACGTCTCAAGTGCATTTTAGAAAGTCTCTGTGATATCACCTTCATTAACAATTGGCTCGGCTTGACAATGCATGGATGTCATCTTGACTGTACATGGTCCACTAGAGCGCGGAGATTAGAGGCCGTTCAAAAGAAATTTAAGGGGAAAAGAATTGATCAAGCCAACCCATGTAATGTGTTGATGCCGTCTCTAATTGAAAACACAATAATTCTCATTCAATGCAAGTGTAAAGAATATTGGCTAGCAGATGACAAGAAGGAATAGTTCTACTTAACTCACTACTACAGAAAGGGGCTTTCTGGACGAGACCCCCAACAGTTTCCAGGCGGGCCATAAGTGGCCGCGCCTGGAAAAACCGGTCCCGAGGGGGCCGGCTGTTGAACCGCACACGATAATAAGTTATCCCGTGCGGGTTCTTAAGCCGGCCGCACGGGATAAGTCATTATCGCGTGCGGCTTCCTTAAGCCGACCGCACGAGATAAGATTATCCCGTGCGGTCCGCTTAAGAACCCGCACGGGATAATGATTATCCCGTGCGGTTCGTTAGGTGAACCGCACGCGATGATGCACTATAAAACACTCCCACCACCCCGACAGTGCCACTTTGAACTTGGTGTTTCTCTCTCCAAAAAAATGCAATTATAGGGGGGAAGGTTTTCAACTTGTATTCTTCAATTGGAATCAATACAAAAGGTACCATGCTTGATCTTCTCTTCCATTTGCTTTCACTTTTAAAAGTTTTTATTGGTTTAATGTGAAGATATTTGAATTTATTTTAACTCGGTTTCTCTCTCCAAAAATAGATATTTTCTTTTGGTGGGAGATTGTAGAGTTAAAATCTTTGATTGAAATCAATATAAAAGGTAATGTGTTCGATCATCTCCTTCGTTTGCTTTCGTTTTTGTAAAATTTCATTGGTTGAATGCGAAGATATGTAAACTTGTGCGAATTGATACTTTGTGCTATATATGTATGTAATTTGTAGGTCAAATATTTTATTTTTTTGATTGAACCATTTTTTGGTAGCTAATATTGTCTCCGTATTATTATTTGTTGTGAATGAGGTTTTAGTTAAAAAGTATGAATTAAGTTTAATTTGTTTATTTAGAAAACACCGGCAATATAATATTAATTAATGCTGTGAATTTTTTAGATGGATCGGACATGGATGTATGAGACACGGAGAACTCATCCGGTGTTCATGAGAGAAGCATCAACATTTATTGACAAGGCTAAGACACACGCTTTGAGAGAGAGTAGGAAGGATATTTTTTGTCCATGCGTGGATTGCAAGAATCAGAAGATGTGGAAAGATCCGGATGTAATCCTGGGACACATAATTCAGCGTGGATTTGTGGAGAAATATACAGTTTGGAGTTATCACGGGGAAGTCGCCCCTCCTGTAGAGATTGGTGATATTTGGTTCGATCAGGCAGAGGATTTTATAATTGATGACATGTCTCGTCAAATGACTGGTGATTTTGGCGGCACTGGTTTTGACGCCGCAGAGGTTGATATTGATCTTGATCTTGAGGATATGTTGCGGCACGCTGAACCAGAGGTCCTAACAGAGAAAGCAAAAGATTTAAATAATTGGGAGGCGTTGCAGAAATCAACGAAAGATCTTTTGTACGATCAATCAAAGGGATGTGACATGCAGTATACAGTGTTGCGTTCGGTGCTAGAACTTCTTAGATTGAAGGCCAGGCACGGCTGGTCTGATACTAGTTTTAATGAATTGATGGGTCTCCTTAGAGCTATACTTCCTAAGCCTAACTTGTTGCCAGCTAACACCTACCAAGCCAAGAAACTGATATGTCCATTATCACTTGGTGTGGAAAAGATCCATGCATGTATTAATCACTGTGTACTTTATCGCAATGAATACGCTGACTTGGAGAAGTGTCCAACTTGTGGGGCGAGTAGGTACAAAAAGGATAACAGTGCCACCGATAGTGCTGTTGCCGAACCAAATACATTGGTTGAGCCAGGAAAAAAGATTCCGGCCATGGTGATGTGGTACTTGCCAGTGAAAGATCGCATGAAGCGATTGTTCTCGAACCCCGCCGACGCCGAGTTGATGAGATGGCATCAAGAGGGTCGGAAAACAGATGGTATGATTCGACACCCCGCCGATGCTCGACAATGGAGAAACTTTGATTCGAAGCATCCAGAATTTGCAAATGATCCGAGAAATGTAAGGTTTGCGTTGAGCACGGATGGAATGAATCCGTTTGGTGATCTAAGCAGCTCGCACAGCACTTGGCCTGTTCTGCTCACCATGTATAACCTTCCGACATGGTTATGTCAGAAGCGAAAGTATATTTTGTTGACTATCCTTATACAAGGGCCAAAACAGCCTGGCATCGATCTAGACGTGTTTCTTGAACCTTTGATGGAGGATATGCAAGAAATGTGGGAAGAGGGTGTACGATTGTTTGATGCGTACCGACAGGAGCATTTTACTCTGCGTGCTATCATATTCGTTACTATAAACGATCTACCAGCAAATTTTTCTCTCTCAGGACAGATTAAAGGAAAGACCGGATGTCTTATATGCCTGGACAACACATCGTACATATACCTGACCTCGTCAAAAAAGTTAGTTTACATGCGTCATCGTCGTTTCTTACCACAAAAGCATAGGTATCGTGCGATGGCTACCTTTTTTGACAAAACTGTTGAGGAAGGTACTGCCCCCGAAGCAAAGGATGGTTCCACGGTGTTTAAGCTGACAAAAAACATAAAGGTCGTGTTCGGCAAGGGAAAGACAGCTTTAGGCAAGAGGAAGAAAGAAGTGGTAGAAAACACGCTGCCCTTCAAGAAACATTCAATCTTTTTCAAGTACCTGACGTACTGGAAAGACCTGGAGATTCGCCATGCCATCGATGTCATGCACCTCGAGAAGAACGTGTTCGACAGCACCATCGGGACTTTACTTGACATCCCAAGTAAAACAAAGGATGGGTTGAAGTCACGTAACGACCTGGTCAATTTGGGCATAAGGAAAGATCTCCACCCGATAGAGCTAACGAATGGTAAGATTGAGATTCCACCGGCATGCTACTCAATGTCACCAGAAGAGAAAAAAGCTTTCTGTCAATGTCTTCGTGGATTGAAAGTGCCGACTGGATTCTCATCGAATATCCGGAAACTAGTATCAATGAAAGATTTGTCGATTTCTGGATACAACGCTCACGACTGTCATAAGATGCTTACGGTATTCCTCCCTATCGCTATAAGGGCGGTGAAACCAGTGCACACCAAGGTAGTGATAACAAAGCTGTGCTATTTTTTTAATCGAGTTTCACAGAAAGTTTTTGATCCAGAAGAATTAGGACCCCTTCAGAAATTCGCAGTCGAGACCGCTTGCCAGCTAGAGATGTTTTTTCCTCCATCGTACTGGGACATGATGGAACATCTCATTGTTCACATTGTCCCTCAAATTATTGAACTTGGTCCTCTATACCTACATCAAATGTGGGCGTACGAGCGATACATGGCCGTTCTGAAAGGGTATGTCCGTAATCGTGCTCATCCGGAGGGCTCGATGATAGAGGGTTACACAACTGAGGAGGTTGTCGAGTGTTGCCTAGATTATATGAGCGATGCCAACCCCATTGGGATACCGGTGCCTCGACATGATGGAAGGTTATCTGGGAAGGGTACTGTGGGAAGAAAATGCTTCTACGACAACGATTACAAAGCGGTATCAGATGCACACAGCAGTGTTCTTCAACAACTCGCCATCGTTGCGCCCTACATTGAGCAACACACTTCCGATATCAGAGCATGCAATCCTGGGCGATCCGACGGTTGGGTTTCGAAAGAACAGAAGAACACGTTTCCCCAGTGGCTGAAGGATCAAAAGCTACCGTGTGGAGATTCAATCGAGGAAAAAACGATAGAAAGACTTGCAGCTGGCCCAACAAGCCTTGTGACCTCATGGCAAGGGTATGATATCGGAGGATATTCTTTTTACACAAACAGCAAAGATAGGAAAAGCTCAGCGCAGAACAGTGGGGTTCGTGTCGTAGCGTTGGACGCAACAGGGCAGAACAAGTCTTACTACGGGATCATACAAGAAATATGGGAACTTGACTACGGTTTAAATATTCAGATCCCTGTTCTCAGATGCCAATGGGTGAAAGACAGCATGGTAGATAAATTTGGATTTACGTGTGCTGAACGGAGTAAAATTGGACACAAGGATGATCCATGGGTCCTTGCCGAGCGTGTTGCACAGGTTTTTTACGTGAAGGATCCTTCCGATGAAAAGATGGACATTATTGTACCGGGCAACCAACACATCATTGGTATTGACAACATTCAAGACGCACGCGATTATAATCAATACGATGCCATTGAGTTATTCACAGATCTTCCTACGCGGATGAAACACATTGAGAGTGTCCTCGACGAATCAAAGTTTGCATCCGTGCGGAAGGATGTTAATCCAAAAATTATGAAACGTTAGTTTGTTTTTCGTGTACAATATGTTTTTGCTAGCGAATGTATCAAACTTAATTATGGTATTACGACTGAATGTATATAAGTATATCGAACTTATGGTATTTCTGTGGATGATCAATATGTTAATTAATTAATATGTGATCAATTGATATATTAATATGTGATCAATTTACATTGATTTGTTTTTTTTACATTGATATATTAATATTTGAACTGATATTTTTTTAGGTTTATAATTTCACGTGGAATAATTAATAAATGGAATAGTATTTACATTAATTAATAAAATTAATATGTGCATTGATATTTTTTTAGTTTTATAATTTTACATGGAGTAATTAATAAATGGAACAATTAATATGTTAGTTAATAAAATAGTATGTACATGTACATATTACTAAAATTAATATGTGCATTGATATTTTTTATAAATACAAGGGTGGCGATTATCCCGTGCGGGCGGCTACCAGTGAACGTGTGGTTTTATATGTTAATATATTAATATGTGACGAATTTATATTGATTGAATTTTTTTACATTGATATGTTAGCATGTGCATTCATATTTGTTAAATTTTACATGGGACAATTAATAAATGGAATAATTAATATGTTAATAAATATTTTAGCATTCATATCTTTTTTAGTTTTACAGTTTTAAAATAAGGGCGTCAATTATCCCGTGCGGGCGGTTTAAGAGGCCCGCACGGAAAGACATATTTCCGTGCGGGCGGTTTAAGCGGCCCGCACGGAAAGACTTATTTCCGTGCGGGCGGTTTAATCGGCCCGCACGGAAAGGTATCTTTGCGTGCGGGCTCTTAAGCCGCCCGCACGGGATATATGGAACCTATATATAGTAGCGCGGGATCCCTAAAATTTTCTAAGTCCCCGACGAGTCCAGATCTCTCTGCCGCCAGGCTGCCGAAAATTTCTATAAGCCGCCGTGCGCCGCCGCCCATCTCTGTCTCTCTCGGCGTCCTCCCGCCCGCCGGCCTCAAGCCCCCCCACCCAGATCTGTGCCCCCCCATCGCCGCCGGCCCCCGCCGCGCCGCCCATCCCCGCGCGCCGCCCTCCTCGACCGACCCCGACCGCCGAGCGCCGACCGCCGCCGGTCCCCGACGCCGCCGGCCTCACCGACGCCGCCTCCCACAGCCCCGCGCTCCGCCCTCGACCCCGACGCCTCCTCCCACCGCCCCGCGCGCCGCCCTCGACCCGGTCGCCGCCGTCCTCACCGACCGCCGAGCGCCGACCGCCGCCGCTCCCCGACCGCCGAGCGCCGACCGCCGCCGCTCCCCGACCGCCGAGCCTCGACCCACTAGCCGCCGCTCTCTCTCTCTCTCGCCGACACCGGCCTCGATCAACGCCGCCACTGATCAACCGACCGCCGCCGTCTGTGGTTAGTTTATGTGATGTGAATTCAGTGATGAAATGTGAATGTGTGAATGTGTGAATGTGTTATGTGAAAAATTTGTGATATGTGAATGCGTTCTGTGAAAAATTTGTGATATATGAAAAATTTGTGATATGTGAAGTGATGAAAAATTAATACATATATATATTGAATATACATATGTATACATATTGAATATACATATGTATACATATACATATATATATTGAATATACATATACATATAAAATAATATATGTATTAATTAAGCCATTTCATATATTATACATAATTAGATGTTTATTTATGTATATATGTATAATATTTGTGATGTTTGTAAATTAGATGTTTATTTATGTATATATGTATAATATACTTTAATATATATTTAGCATTTTTTAATATATGTATGATTTTAGCATTTTTTAATGGACATAATATTTGTATTATACATAATATTAGCATTGTTTGTAAATATATGTATAATATATGTGATGTTTGTAAATTAGATGTTTATTTATGTATATATGTATAATATACTTTAATATATATTTAGCATTTTTTAATATATGTATGATTTTAGCATTTTTAATATACATAATATTTGTATTATACATAATATTAGCATTGTTTGTAAATATATGTATAATATATGTGATGTTTAAATTTTGCCCCAAATTTTAATACTCTAAAAATGCTAATATTATGTATAATATTTCTTCCGCCTGGTATTTTAGTTAAAATAAGATGAAAATAAAATTAATTGTGTTACGACCAACCGTAGATCAAATGTCGACCGAGAAAGCTCCCTCCGATGCACCCAACGTCGAACCAACGCAAGAGGTTTCGAGCGAAGGCACATGGCAGACACCAAGCGATCCGATGTGCCATGTCGAAGTTACGCCAGCCCCACCGGTTGAAGAAGACCCCGACTACATCCCTATGGAGGAAGCAGTAAGTCGAGTTGTAGTGTTATAAACTAAGCCGTCTCCCTCTCGGTCGCGTTTAACTTTTTCTGATGTACGAACAGATGAAAACAAGACGCCAGTCAAAAAGAAAGGCTGCCAAGTCTGCCGTAATAGCCAAATGCGAGACGGACACGGCAACGTCCGGTCCGGTAGAAACCGACACCGGAGAAACTTCCGGTCAAAAGATAAGACGTGCTAAGAGAAGTAAGACCCAAACCCCCAAGGAGACATACTACATCACCTCTTTGAACCAGGATGGGAAACCAGTAGAGCCCAAGGTAGCAATGACTAAATTCAGCACCACATGCGGTGTGGTGGCCAGAACGCACGGCCCTTTGAATGTAGATTCCTGGGAGCAGGTCGATGACAACATGAAGAACTTCATGTGGAACGAGTTGCAGAAGTGGCTTGTCTATCCGCCTGGTTCAGAGGCTATGGGAAAAGAATTTGCCCTAAAAACGATGACGCATCGGTGGAGTAAGGGGCCTATCGTCAAGGACGAGCTGGAAGGAAGGGTTTCCGGAGGAAGCTAAGGGTTACAAGAAACGGGACAGGTACAAACAGAAATTGGAAGAGAGGATAGCAAAACAAGTTGAACAACATTTCTACTCTCTTGTTGCTCAAAATCGTCAAGCCTTCCCGCACTTGTTCCATCAATCCGAAGAACCCACAGTATAGGTGCCAAGCAGTGTCGGGTCAGTGGACACCGCACCTTATGCAGTAGACAACATAACTGCCCCGACGCCGTGCAGCCTGCTCGTGCCGATAGGAAGGGCCGGGAAGAGAAAGGAGGTGGGTACAGGACTTGCGATACCAGGGCGCCAAATTCAGAACACGCCAATCCCTGAAGAATATGCAAGGGTGCAAGTGGCCAAGGTGCATGCAGAGCATACCAGTTTAGAGATAGATATTCCAACACCGGACGGGATACAATTGCTTGGGGATGCGGTGAATCAGTTTATACTATGGCATCGACGAGATATACTGCTGGTCGGTCCATCGCCTTCAACCCCACGCCCGCCGGCTCCAAAGATTGCTGCTGCGCCTGCACCAACTTCTCCACCAGGGCAAGATTCGCCAACTAATAGGCCTGCCTCCACACCTCCCTCCTCCCCTAATCCTTTAGGTCCAGGTTCACCACATCTATCAGCCCCTGAGGTCCACGCAGAACAACCTCCTCTGACACCACAGTCTGCATTGGCGCTACCTGAAAGGCCTCTTATGAGAAGCGCAAGTCTTCCAAGTCCGACCAAACTTGAACCTCGTCGGCTTATCCCGACAATGATTAGGTCAACTTATGATAAGGAAAAAATGGCCGTATACGAGGAAATGTTAGTATTCCAGGCTTTCAGGGGGAGAGCGTTGACCGACAAGAAGCAGGATGAAACTCCACATTTGTCGGATTCACAAAAATCGGTGAAAAATCAAATGGAGGACCTGCAAAACTGGACTTCCGACGAAGTGCCAACAAAGTACGTGCACGGGAAGTCGTTCCTGCCCCCGAAGCTCATGGAAGGCCTGCCTTGGGAAATGAGGCTGATGCATGACTGGTATCTGAAGGCATCTAAAAAAGGCCTGGGCATGATTACTGTGAAGGTCCCGGATAACGCTTTCACCAGTGGCCCAAATGGGATGCTGGTAATCGATTTCAACGACCTTCACGCATTATTCAAGCTGGACAAAATGGATATAAATCTCGTTGCTGCATTTTGCCTGTAAGTCATTCGTAATTAATGTCATATATTAATTCACTTGCTAACTAACTTCTGATAAATTACCCGCTTTATTACTTAGGATGCAATTCCACGCCGCTGAAAAGGCCAACCATCCAGTAGGATACATCAACCCAACAAGGGTTTGCTGGACGGAACACACGGTGAATATTCGTGCAGATTCCGCTGAGCTCAAAGGTAAAACGACGTCCGAGAAAAAAGAGGTCGTCGAAAAAATGCACAAGAAAAAGATGGTCAGCGTAGCACTGTACTTGGGCAGAGCGATGGTTGCGCACAAAGACAAAACTGTCCTCTTCGTCCCTTACGCGCTGCGGTACGTATGATTCTTCCGTAGTACTTATGTTTTAGTACGATATCACATACAACTAACATATCTTCTTTGCAGCGATCATTACATACTTTTTCTGGTATATCCACGGGACCACCTGGCCGTAGTGCTGGATCCGGCGCACTATGGCGAGGAAACATTTACAGAGTTTCTCGTTATATTAAATTTGTAAGTCCTGTTATGCATCATTTACTAAATGTTGGCTATTGTACTCTCGAATACACATAATTGACTCAAACAATTGTTTTGTCTTTATAGAGCACACAGATATTACGTAGACCACGGTGGACCAATCAATAATCCACAAAAGAAGAAGCTTCTCGTGAAGACAAGATGGCCGGTAATTACATGTCTCTTGTTCCGACATTTCTTACATATACTTGTTTCATTCAAAATATTGATGTATACAATTTTTTTCAACATAGTGTTTTAAGCAACCACCACAGACTAATTTATGTTGATATTACATATGCGAGATGCTTAGACTCAACGGGAGATACACTACAAAGTTTGAAGAAGTAAGTCGAGAGAAAATATCTTTTCATACATTATAAGATCTTGTATAACTTTCCTAACTATAACAATGTATATTCCTTCTGAAACAGATCCCGTCCGTTCCAGTTGTAGCGAACCGGTTCGACGATCGAACCATACTAAACTTGTGTGCAGATATTTGCCGCTTCATCCGCCGCGATGTCTGCAACCATTTGAGCGATTTCTACGATCCGGAGAGCCAGCTTGCGACGGATGATACCTTCAAACGACTTAGAGAGTGGGAAAAGGAACATATGTATAGTAGCTAGTACAAATATTTCTAATTAAGGATATATTTTATGTGGTTTTTTAAACTTCTGTAAATTGCGAGACGCGATGATACGTATATATATATATACATATGTCATGCATGCGTACAAATTTAATATCTTAATTCCATGAAAAAATAATTAATTACGTTCAATTCTTAATACGTGCGATGTGTATGTATACTATTACTGAGAGAGACGGAGATCTAGAGAGGGAAGAGATAAGGTAATATATTCACATAAAATAATAAACCAACATATAAAATAATATTTTATATACACATAAAATAATAGGCAGATCGCTTATCCCGTGCGGTCGCGTTAAGTGGACCGCACGGAATAAGCGAATGCCGTGCGGTCCACTTAACGCGACCGCATGGGAAGATCGCTTATCCCGTGCGGTCTGCTTAAGCGGCCCGCACGGGATAATGGATCTTCCCGTGCGGTTGGGCCGCCCGCACGCGAAAATGGTCTTTTCTCAGACCTTCTCGCGCGTGCGGGCAGGCCTTCCGCACGGAAAGGTGCCTTTCGGCCCGCACGGAAAGGCTGTTTCTGTAGTAGTGACTACCTCAACGGACAACAGGGTTCAAATGAAAATTAGTCGTTATATGCAACAAAAAATCTCAGGTAATTTGGTTGAGCTAGATTTGAAATGCATGTTGAGATTTTTGGACATCTCTCAGCTCCTTGGTGATAATTCTTTAGATTATCTGTGCGAACCTAAATAGTTATAACCTAACAGGGTAAATTACCCTGTTTAGGTTTGTGATGTTCTCCAAAAGCATTACAATTCTCCTAGTTGCACCAAAAGACGCCAAATTGACGATATTAATAGAAACAGAGAAGACATCGAACAAAACAATAGGGCAAGTGGACTGCTCAGCACAACAGCACATGCAATGTAATGATGTAATTAGGTGCGCACTCAACACTAATTATCATGTCCATTGCTTCACAACAAGTTACTAAATTAACACTATTGCTCCACTCTTACACCAGAGACCGTGACAATGTCCAAAACTAGTAAAAGGTAAGCTGTGACTATAAGAAACTCTTTCGATGATGTAGATTTTCGGGCTAAATTCTGGTGGCACACACGAAAGATGCATAATTAGACACTTAGACATAGTGCCACAAATTCAAAATACTCTGTACATTCACACATCACCGTCGGTTTTGACTTTGAGTTATCCTCCTACTTTGACCGACAATATTTTCTAAATGATCTAATTATTTAGCATCAGATCATGAGTTGTATAATCAGATTTGTAATAAAAGGTACATTGGTAATATATTACATTCAAATCTATTCGCTTTAACGTCGCTTAGAAAATAAGCGTAGAAGTTCATCTACCATCCGAGAACGACTAGTATTTGCAAACGCAGGGAGTATATTAGTACTGCACCTTAGACTATGTTCCGTTCTTTTCAGTTTTTTTTTCTAGATTTTTTTGCCACGGATTATTTTACTCACGCTTGTAAGAAAATGATTTCTTGAAAAAAAAATCTTCTGCTGCATTATTTACACCACTTTCTCTAAGTATTATGAAGTTTATTTTCTTAAAATATTAATTCATTATGTTAATCATGTAAACAATCCAACGAAAAAATATGTTCCAAATAAGGCCTTAACCGGTGCAAATAAAGTGTTTGGTAGGTACCTATACGCAAAAAGGGCCACTCTTCACGAGATTCCAAACATCGTCAATTTCTTCAAAACCGATCCACCCCGATGATATCGCCATCACCGTCCCATACAAATAGAGGCGCACCCCCACACACACACACTGCCGTCCAATCTATCTCCTCCTCCCCCATCGCCTCCCTCCTCGCGATCCTCCTCACGCCGCCGCCTTCTCCGCCGCGCCGCCGCCTCCGCGAGAGGCGGGTCGCCGTGCGGCGCGCGAGGGGGATTTGTGGAGGCTGCTGTTAGCGAGCGAGAGAGAGAGAGAGAGAGAGAGAGATGGCGGCGGTCGGCGGGAAGGCGGCGATGGAGCGGCACCAGTCGATCGACGCGCAGCTACGGCTGCTCGCGCCCGGGAAGGTCTCCGAGGACGACAAGCTCGTCGAGTACGACGCCCTCCTCGTCGACCGCTTCCTCGACATCCTCCAGGACCTGCACGGCCCTCACCTCCGCGAATTCGTAAACGCCCCGATCTCTCTCGCTTTCCCAGATCCCGTTGCTCGTGCACGCAACCTGTTCGACCAAGTGCCCACACGGTTGGTTGATTGGTTGGTTGGTTTTGGTTCTCTTCTTGCAGGTGCAGGAGTGCTACGAGCTGTCGGCGGAGTACGAGAACGACAGGGACGAGGCGCGGCTCGACGAGCTGGGGAGGAAGCTCACCAGCCTGCCGCCGGGCGACTCCATCGTCGTATCCAGCTCCTTCTCGCACATGCTCAACCTCGCCAACCTCGCCGAGGAGGTGCAGATCGCGCACCGCCGCCGGATCAAGCTCAAGCGTGGGGACTTCGCCGACGAGGCCTCCGCGCCCACCGAGTCCGACATCGAGGAGACGCTCAAGCGCCTCGTCACCCAGCTCGGCAAGTCCAGGGAGGAGGTGTTCGATGCGCTCAAGAACCAGACCGTTGACCTCGTGTTCACCGCGCACCCCACGCAGTCCGTCAGGAGGTCCCTGCTCCAGAAGCACGGGAGGTGCGTCGATGAGCTGTCCCCTTCTCCGTTGCTCTCGGTGCGTCGGGAAATGCTAAATCTAATGCTCTTGATGTTGACTCGCTTTGCAGGATCCGGAATTGCCTGAGGCAATTATATGCGAAAGACATCACCGCTGATGACAAGCAGGAGCTTGATGAGGCTCTGCAGAGGGAGGTAAGTTGATTTTTTTTTGTCAATTTGTGGTTACAATATTATAAAGTCAATCATAGCAAAAGTGTCCACCACACCATTTTGATTATTTAACTGCTTATCAGCTCAATGACTTCTCTTTCTTGATGACTTAAATTATGGGTTTCTGGGCTTAATGAGAGGTTTTTGTAGACTCTCAGGCCGTAGCTTAATTTAGAATTAGGTCCATCCTAAAACTTAATTTAGTCGAAGTGGCAAAGCATGTCTGTGCCTCTTTTATCTATGTGGTGCCTGTCATGCTCCGTGATCATACCAAATAATTTAGAACTCTTATCTCTATTATCTGTACACCATTCTTTTACATTAGTTTGTTGGACAAGGAAAACATTAAACACTACATAGTGATTCCACAGAAAACGTTCCAAGTATATTAAAACCAGATCCTCAAAAGGTGTTTGCCTATCACGTTCATAAATTAATTGCTCTGTACTTTCGACTCTGTCTTGACAGTTGTGAAGTCCATCTCCAATAGGTTTCTTCTGATACATTTGAAATGAGAGCTCTCTGTGGTAGTTCTGATTTCTGAGTGAAATTCATCTTCAATCAAAGAGAAGTGCTATGTGCATATTACAAAGTTTATGCAGAAATGTTGTGTTGGTTTCTACTACTCTGTTCTCATCATGCCTTTCTGATGGTGTGGTTTAACATGCTTCACAGATTCAAGCGGCTTTCAGAACTGATGAAATCCGCAGGACTCCTCCCACTCCCCAGGATGAAATGCGTGCTGGGATGAGTTATTTTCATGAAACTATATGGAAGGGTGTACCAAAGTTCTTGCGCCGCATTGACACTGCTCTGAAAAATATTGGGATTAACGAGCGTCTTCCTTACAATGCTCCTCTTATCCAGTTCTCATCCTGGATGGGTGGTGACCGTGATGGTACCTTCTCCTATCCTAACTTATACATCCGTTTTGTTTAGAAAGGAAAACAGAACTTGGTTGAGATCTGTCACATACTCACATGTGCTATTGACAGAAAATTGACTTGTTTGTCCTCTTAGTGACATCATGGTATTAGTTCTAGCAATTGGTTATTTATTCCCCTTCCCCACTTTTAAGTCAACAAAGATTCCATTTTTTCAAATAATTGTATTATTGACATGTCTAAATATTTTTTTGAGACAACCGCAGCCTTTTATGCTTCCTGTAATCCTGTCTGTTAAAAGAAGTTGAACTCTAAAACTGACTTGTTTTCTAGGAAACCCAAGAGTTACACCAGAGGTTACAAGAGACGTATGCTTATTGGCAAGAATGATGGCTGCTAACCTGTACTTCTCTCAGATAGAAGATCTGATGTTTGAGGTACAGCAGAATTGCTTATTTTCATTGTTCTTAAAAAAGTACTGCAATATTGATTTCTAAGTATTAACAATGTAATATGTTTTCCTAGCTCTCTATGTGGCGCTGCAGTGAGGAGCTTCGAATTCGTGCAGATGATCTGCATCGCTCCTCCAGAAAAGCTGCAAAGCACTATATAGGTAACAATACCATAACTGTGGTGATAATGAATTTTGGGTCAGTCTGCGTATTTGTTGATTTGTGTATCATTTTATAATCTGAAGGAAAAGTTGTATCTTTTATCTGCTTGCCCTTTTCTTTTTGGCATATGAAGTAACCATTTTCAAGTTTTCAGATAGAGTTCTAATACGATGTTTATGCATAGTATTTTTTTATATGACCGATATATCATTTTCTTAGCCTCTTTTTTCTATCATAGCCACCTCCTATGTTTATCTATAAGATCTATGCAGCTAGCTTTCCTTTAATTTTTATCAGAGTTCACCTGTACTGTAAAATCTTTGGGTGATTTTACACTTCAAAACTGTGCATGCCAATTGCCAATTGTTGTTATGTGTATATTGTGGATACCGGTGTTGAATTATTAGTCAGGTTAACTTGAAAAGTGCATCTGCTAGTTCAGAGTCCACTAGAACTTTAATATGAAGAAATTATTTGTTTAGCCAAATATAATTAGGCTAGTTGACATTGTTCTTCCAGAGGCTGTGAAATCCCTACTCAAAATATTTATCAAGTTGACTACAGTGACGGACTACAATGGACTGGATGTTTTTATGTCTAATATGGATGCATCAACTCCCAGCATAACTACATTGACTAATTTTATTTTATTTTTCCTCGGTTTGTTACTCATTTAGCTGAGCAACTTAGGTGAAAATCATGCATGATTTTGTAATCGATTGATTTGTACTATTTTTAGCAAATGCCTACTAAATTTGCCTCTTACTAAGAAAATGTTAACGGTGCAGAATTCTGGAAGCAGATTCCTCCAAATGAGCCTTATCGTGTCATACTTGGTGGTGTCAGGGATAAATTGTACTATACGCGTGAACGTACTCGCCATCTATTGACAACTGGAGTTTCTGAAATTCCGGAGGAGGCAACGTTTACTAATGTTGAAGAGGTAATCCTATTTATCTTACATACGTATCATTATGAACGTCATTATTCTACTTATAGTAGTCAATTATCACCCTCCTATCTTGCAGTTTCTGGAGCCTCTTGAGCTGTGCTACAGATCATTATGTGCTTGTGGTGACAAACCTATAGCTGATGGAAGCCTTCTTGATTTCTTGCGTCAAGTATCAACTTTTGGGCTGGCTCTTGTAAAACTTGACATAAGGCAGGAGTCTGATCGACACACTGATGTCCTTGATGCTATAACTACATATCTTGGGATTGGATCTTATGCTGAATGGTCTGAGGAGAAACGCCAGGATTGGCTTTTGTCTGAACTAAGGGGCAAACGTCCATTGTTTGGTCCTGATCTTCCTCAGACTGAAGAAATTGCTGATGTTTTAGGAACATTTCACGTCCTTGCTGAGCTCCCGGCAGATTGTTTTGGTGCTTACATCATCTCAATGGCAACTGCGCCATCTGATGTGCTTGCTGTGGAGCTTCTACAGCGGGAGTGCCATATAAAACAGCCTCTGCGAGTTGTTCCACTATTTGAGAAACTTGCAGATCTCGAAGCAGCTCCAGCAGCGGTGGCACGACTATTTTCAATAGACTGGTACATGAATAGGATTAATGGCAAGCAGGAGGTCATGATTGGATACTCAGACTCTGGCAAGGATGCTGGTCGTCTTTCTGCAGCATGGCAAATGTACAAAGCACAAGAGGAGCTTGTCAAGGTGGCAAAGCATTATGGTGTAAAGTTGACAATGTTCCATGGAAGAGGTGGAACAGTTGGCAGAGGAGGTGGTCCCAGTCATCTTGCCATATTATCTCAACCACCAGACACGATACATGGATCACTTCGTGTAACAGTCCAGGGTGAGGTTATTGAGCACTCGTTTGGAGAGGAACACTTGTGCTTTAGAACTCTGCAACGCTTTACTGCAGCTACTCTTGAGCATGGAATGCATCCTCCAATTTCCCCCAAACCAGAATGGCGTGCTCTAATGGATGAGATGGCTGTTGTGGCAACAAACGAATATCGATCAATCGTCTTCAAGGAGCCACGGTTTGTTGAATACTTCCGATCGGTAAGTTCACCTCTATTCTGAATTCTTTCCCATAAAATCTGCTGCAGTTCTGATAGGCGTAAATTTATGCTTAATTTCAAGGCTTCTTGACAAGACCATTCTCTAAGTTAATATCTATACATACTCATGAGTTCGTTGCAGTTAGCATAGAGCGTGTGGTCTGATGCGAAGTTGCATGACAAATGTGTGTAGGCCATGATAACTTTTCTAAGCTTCATGTCCACAGTTTTTTGCAATTTTACTTAACTATGACAAGGGAGTAAATACTAATGTAGAGACATGCTCCTCCATCAATAGGTGCACCATCACATTCTCTTGCCTGTGTTAATTGACTAACTACCATATAGAAGAGATTGCATACATATTTTGGTTCTCTGTTGTCAGTCACTTCGTGCTTTATATTATCTCTTATCTGAGCTAGAAGTTGGTGGTGAACAAGAAATTCTGACATGCACGTGTCCATCTGCTGTTCCAGGCAACACCTGAGACAGAATATGGCAGGATGAACATTGGTAGCCGACCATCAAAGAGAAAGCCTAGTGGTGGCATTGAATCACTCCGTGCAATTCCTTGGATTTTTGCTTGGACGCAAACTAGGTTTCATCTTCCTGTATGGCTTGGATTTGGTGGAGCGTTCAAACATATAATGCAGAAGGATATCAGGAACATCCATACACTGAAAGAAATGTACAATGAGTGGCCATTCTTCAGGGTCACCCTTGACTTGCTTGAGATGGTTTTCGCCAAGGGAGATCCAGGAATTGCTGCTTTATATGACAAATTGCTTGTGGCAGGTGATCTGCAATCCTTTGGAGAGCAGCTAAGAAACAACTTTGAAGAGACAAAACAGCTACTCCTTCAGGTAAACTGCTCTAGAATCAAAATGGGCTATACTTAGATATTAAGTTTGCTTGCATTTCAGCTACACCTTTCCTTTTATCACCTGATATTGGCTTTAAGACTTCTAGCTCGTTTGTTGAGTTCCTGGGGATACACAGTGCAATTAATAACCCACAACGGTGGTTATTTTAGAGTTATTCCTTGAGATATATAAATAATGCAACTCATGTCACTGTTTGATGTGGATGATATGATCCTGAAGAAATCGTCAAAAGATTTCTGTTTGAAAATTATACTGAAGACAAATCTGGAACTACACCTAGGCATTCTGAATCGTAAAAACAAACTCCATGTTTTAAATAAGAGTGCACATTATATCATCACTGAATCTTTTGACGGTCTAAATTGTGACAACTGAGATCTGAGAAGTGGGTGCCCTTAACACATTGAAATTATCTGCAGGTTGCCGGTCACAAGGATGTTCTGGAAGGGGATCCTTACCTGAAGCAGCGTCTGCGGCTGCGTGAGTCGTACATCACTACCTTGAACGTTTGCCAAGCCTACACCCTGAAGCGGATAAGGGATCCTAGCTTCGAGGTGATGCCGCAGCCGGCCTTGTCGAAGGAGTTCGTCGACAGCAACCAGCCTGCCGAGCTGGTCCAACTGAACGCCGCGAGCGAGTACGCACCGGGCCTGGAGGACACCCTTATCCTGACGATGAAGGGCATTGCTGCCGGCATGCAAAACACAGGCTAGTGTGTCCACAAGAATTCTTCCAGCAGGTTCTATCATCAATAACTCCTTCCATGATGAGATGGTGAATATGTTTAGCTAGTACGTTCGCCGATGCTAGTGAATTCTGGAGACCGTTTCTTTTTTGCACGAACGTTTTTCTTTTGGTTGTGTACTTGATGTAAATGTCAAGGGGGGACTTGTATGGCTTTTGAAGCCCGATCCAAATAAAATATGGACTAATGATTCTACGAAGTTTGATTCTGAACACTTCGAATTCGCATCAGTTTGCATTTTGCATCAGTGGTGACAGCGGTTGTGTTTGGACTCAAATAGTAGGTCCTGGTTTTGGCAATTTTTTTAGTCATTGAATGGACTTCCAGTTAATTAAGATCAAGTAAACTGAAGAGTATCCATGGCACTTCTGAATTTTATAATATCCTTCCAGATGGTCAAATGAGATCCATTTCTTAACATTTGTTTTTTTAATCATTTGAATACAGAACTTTCTATGTGCTGGAACTTCCGTTATTCATGAATCCAAAAGTGCAGAACTTTCTATGTTCTGCGTTAGTTGGGAACTCCACTATACATGAAAAACAAAACAGATTAATGCATGATTAATTAAGTATTAAAATAAAAAAACAAAAAATAAATTAATATGATTTTTTAAAATAACTTTTTTATATTTTTTTTAACAAACGTTGTTAAGTAGTTTGGGAAACGTGTGCGTGAAAAAGAAAGAAATTGGGGAAGTTAGAAGAACACAGCATAAACCATGAACTGCACATTTAGTTTCTTGATGGGCCTTCTGCTCGGCCTATTATCCATAGGATTAAGTTCACTTTAGGTCTCTCAATTTGTCGTCGAGTCTAAAATTCATCCTTGAACTGCAATATCAGATATAACACGTCCCTCAACTCTCAAAACCAGGACAAATAAGGTTCTATGACGGTTTTAGCTGACACGACGTTGACATGACATCTAAAATAACAAAAACCATAAGACCCATATGTCAATAAGTGATTGGTTAAAAATTTAAAAAAGTACAGTGAGACCCACGTCATCACCCCTGGTCTCTCTCTTCCTCTTCTCTCTCCCTTTCCTAATTGTCACCGGCGCACAAATTCAAGGCGGGCGGTGTGATGAGGGGCGGCGGCCGACGGGAATAAGGACGCGCTCTCCCAGTCGGCCATCGCCTTCTGATCCAACTCGCACTACTACAAAAACGATTTTCCTGGACGAGGCCTCCGATAGATTCCAGACGGGCCATAAGTGACCGCGCCTGAAATAACCGATGCGGCATTATCCCGTGCGGTCCACTTAAGCGACCGCACGGGAAAATCCATATTTCCGTGCGGTCCCTTAAGTGGACCGCACGGGATAATACCGCACTATTCCATGCGGCCCACTTAAGGGACCGCACGGAAATATGGATTTTTCCGTGCGGTCCACTTAAGCCAGCCGCACGGAAAGGGCCCGCTACTGTTGGCCAATGTGACACTTTCAGGATTTTTTCTACTTATTTTCTTTCTCCTCTCCTTTATAATGCTATAATTTATTTTGTGGGCTAGATAAAATAAAGTGGATTTTTGTGGAGATATATAAAAACACCTAGTTTCCATTTTCCTTGGTTTCACACAAAAATTCCTTATATTTTATTCTCAGCAAAATAAAGAAAATCGGCCTGTCTGAAATTAGATTGAATTTTTACGGTGTCAAAACTAATAAAATAAATTATGGAAAAATTATATTAATTCATTATAAATAATATAGTATTTTAATAAATTGTGTTCCTTATACACTTTCATATAATTTAATGCATTTTTGGATGAGGTACGAGTTTTGCCGATTAGGGTTTAGGGTTTTGACCAATTTAATTGGGGATCTAGATGTAAAGATAAAATCATGCCAAAATTCCAGTGAGTCTAACATATTGAGTAGCATCCACATGAATTTTTCCATGATTTTATCTTACACCAATTAGTTTTAACAATTCACTAAGCTTATCTTTGAGTCTGTCGTCAAACGGTCATAACTCGAGTGTCCTTCGATAAAACAGTCATATCTTTTTCATACGGATTCGAAATCAGACATATAATATATCGACGGACATCTACAGAAAAAGTTACATCCGTTGCTCCCCCGCTTTGCCGGGTTCGGCGAAATCAAAATCTCGAAATTCCGCTTGCAAGATTGTGTTTTTGAGGTGAGAAGCTTTGGGACCCTTTTCGATAGAACTTTGAAAAATTCTACGGACCACGTATTTCGTGCGTTCGAGCTTAAATTTTCTGTGGTTGGTTCCTGCATGCTCCTATGTGTGAAAAAAATATTAGAAAAATAAAATAAAAATAAAAAAGTTGTTTTCTCTCTCCTCTACACTAGAGAGAGAAAACCAGAGAGAAAAATAAAAAGGTTGAACTGGATTTCCGTGCGGGCCTCTTAAGCCGTCCGCACGGAAAG
Organism: Oryza officinalis; assembly: GCA_008326285.1. NCBI lineage: Eukaryota > Viridiplantae > Streptophyta > Magnoliopsida > Poales > Poaceae > Oryza > Oryza officinalis. The sequence goes on along the minus strand of BDMV01000002.1, from coordinate 13,111,462 downwards.
ATAATCTTTCCGTGCGGGCCCTTAAGCCACCCGCACGGAAAGATAATCTTTCCGTGCGGGCCGTTAACCCGTCCGCACGGAAAGATTATCTTTCCGTGCGGGCCCTTAAGCCGCCCGCACGCAATGATTACCATCGCCTATATAGGGTGCGCGGGCTCCGAAAATTTCTAAGTCCCGACAAACCCTAGATCGACCACCGCCGCTCCCCTCCACTCCCCTCCCCCTTCCCTCTCATCCCAGATCCGACGCGGAAGGGAGGGACGGCGACGGCGGCGGGCGATGGCAGCGGCGGGCGACGGCAGCGCTTACCTCGGCTTCCCTCCACCTTCCCTTCCCTCCCAGTTCCGGCGGAGGGGAGGGGCGTCGGCGACGGAGGGCGACGGCAGCGGCGGGCGACGGTGGCGGCCTCCCTCGGCTCCCCTCCCCCTCCAGCTCCGATCACGGCCGCCTCGTCCCCCATGGCCGCCTCCACCGCCGCCGACTCCTCACCGACCGCCGCCTGCACCGACCGCGGCCGCCTCCTCCACCGGCCTTGGCCGCCTCCACCGACCACGACCGCCTCCTCCTTCCAAAATTTGTTGTAAAATTTGTGATGATGTGAAATTTGTTGTAAAATTGTTGTAATAACATATGAAATTTGTTGTAAAATTGTGATGATTGTGAAACATGTGCAAGGAGGAGGCGGGCTAGGGTTAGGGTTAGGGTTAGGGTTAGGTTTTGATTTTGGGAATTTTTTTTGTGTGATTTTTCATTTTCGCGTGCGGACGGCTTAACGCGACCGCACGGGAAGATCGATTATCTCGTGCGGTCGGATTAAGCGGCCCGCACGGGATAATGGATCTTTCCGTGCGGGCCGCTTAAGCCGACCGCACGGGATAATCGATCTTCCCGTGCGGTTGGGCCGCCCGCACGCGAAAATGGTCTTTTCCCAGACCTTTTCGCGCGTGCGGGCAGGCCTTCCGCACGGAAAGGTGCCTTTCGGCCCGCACGGAAAGGCTGTTTCTGTAGTAGTGTCGCTGTCCGCGGTTTCAGCCCCCGCACTTTCATGATCTCGTCGTGCGCCTTGCTGCTCTTCTCCGCATCATCACCAGTTCGCCACAGCTCGCTCGCCTCGCTCGCGTAGCCTCTTTTCTTTCGCTAGCTATGCAACACACACACAACGCATGCATTGGATTGAAATGGATTCGAGAGAGAATGGCGGCGTCTTCATCCTTGCATCCTCCCACCTCTCCTGCCTCGTGGGCCTCCGCAGCGGCGCCGTCGTCGCAGCAGTCTCGGACCAGGCGCCCCAGCAGCTTCGCCTCAGGGACATCGACTGTCGCCATGGCCAGATCTGACAAGGTGTGGTATCATTTTGCTTACATCAGAGGTCTTGGTCTCCGTCGTATTTCTGCTCGTTGGCTAACTAGCTCCTTGCCGATGCCTTGAAGTTCTTCGTCGGAGGCAACTGAAAGGAAGTATCCACTCCTCCTCAATGAACGGAGGAGGTCTTGGGAGTCGGGGACGACGGCGTGGGAGGTGGAGGCCCGTGCGGCTGCGGGGTCACCGCATGCTCATCCCCAAGGAATGCTCCTCGTCGGCGCCACTGCCGCTTGGTCACGTCCGAAGTGGGGAGGAGGGACCACTGCTGATGGAGCCCGTCGGCCAATATGGCCACCGCCCTTGCCACTATATCATGCCGGCCTGGTCCAACCACAGTGAATTTTTTTTATTTTTAGATTTTATTTTAATATTTACAAAAATATTATAGCCGCGAAAAAATTTGCACAAATAGACCCTGCCGCCTTTTACTTGGGCGGCAAGCTGACGTAGCACATGGCATCATGTGCGCCTTGACGGCGCCCACACGGCGCTGGGTGCTTATTTTGCGTTTAGGTAGCCCCTTGCCGCCCTCTGCGTCCCACCTCACTGGCACCGAAAATTTTTAGAAGCATTGTTTGTTCGCACACATTTTTCGGAAATTCCGAAAGACGATTTCGGACAACTCCGGAAATTTATAGAAACTTATTGGCTTCACTGCCATTTTTGAAAGTTCCGAAAAGTATTTTCGGACAAATCCGAAAATTTACAGAACCTTATTTTGCTTCTTGGTTATTTTCGAAAATTCCGAAAATCTTTCGGATAGCTCCGAAAATTTCCAGAAGCCAAAATTGGTTCGGTCTATTTTCGAAAATCCAAAAATCATTTTCGGAGAACTCCAAAAATTTCCAGAACACAGAAACTGAGGAGAAACATTTTTTTACAATTGATTTTGAGTACATTCATCACTTCTCATATGTTAATGCATCATCCCTCTTAATAGAGCGGTTTTCCTAATGACCCAAAGAAATAAAAATATACAATACAAAGGTAAAATACACTTAAAATTTTTTTTATAATATTTTGAAAATTCTATTGAAGTCGGTAGATTTGAAATTTCATATTTTAAGTAAGAGTTGATGTTATAACTTATTTGTGGTATTAGTGTACAAAATTGATATTGTCCTATCGTAGTCTCGGTCGCAGAAACATTATATGCACTGAAACAAGGAGAAGTAGTAGTACAATTTGAACATGATACATCTGGTTCCATTGCGGTTATATAGATAAGATTAGATTCGAATTAGAAGGAAGGTAGTGCAAGAGTTGAACACGACGACGATATAGTAATGGGACAATGAAACATGACATTACATATTTGACTAAGGTAAGTTGTCCGATAATAGCTAACCCCTATGTGAGGATCCCTCTCCCCTCTCAAACTGCGCTTTAGTAAACCTGTATTGCTCTGGCAATTCAAGCTGCACCACACGGGAAGTTGGATCACTTAGAACCTTTTTGGTGTCTATCCATTGTTTGTATTGACATCTTCTTGGCGGTTCCAGGGAGAAACGAATAGACGTAAAGCGAACAAAGTTAGTGAATGTTGTGATAAAATAAGGATTCATGATAATCAAAATATTTTCACCATAAAATCGTCGTCTAGAATATTTGGACAAACAAAAAACCTCTGACCCAAAGTACTTGGCTTTATGGAACAGAGAACCTGACAACGATCACCGCATCTGCATTTTGGACGGGCTTCCCATGGAGGGAGTGCGCCCGTTAGCACCCGCCAGTCGCACTATTGTTCACAACGTTGTCGTTCGTAAGCTGCTTTTCTCTGCAAGTATTGCTCAGTACTTTCTGATGAGAAATACCAGTATCCTTCTTGTAAAAAAGTGGTTAGGTCGAGAACGGGATTTTCTGTATCGACCCACTCGATGTATCCACAAGCCGTAGTGCGGGCCTGACGAATATATTTGGAAGAAGAATAAACAATCGCTCATGCAAACTGAATAAGCATATGCAGAGAATGAAATACCTCACGGTCATAGTTAGGGCACCTAAAAAAACGCCTTCCTCGAATGTCTGGATTCATCGAAGCCATTAGTTGGCATCGGTCACCACAAAGGCAGAGAGGCCGTTGGCACCAAGGTGGGACTAGGTATGCACAAGGATCGCTACGCTAGTTGGGATCCTCAACGCCCCGGCGTCTAGCCATTGCCAAAAGCTGGTGCGATGAAGGGTTTTGCTAACGCTTGTTGAGTACACAGATGAAGAAATTTTGTGCTGCATCGCTCGTTATGGGGACTTATGTAGGCACCAAAATCATAGTGATAACCTTTACATGTCTACATCATGGGGCACGATGGGTCGGCCTGATTGCCGCCAAAAGTAAGAGTGGATGTATGCGGATGTATACCCTGCCGCCCTATATATGGGCGGAATAAGCCCTTCCGCCCTTTTAGAGGACGGGATGGAGCCGAAAGTAAGATTGGACGTATGCCGATGTGACATGTAAGGGCGTGAGAAGCTATTCCACAGTCGTATCGCACGCGAATAAAGGAGGTTGCATCGGTGCAATTGAAAGTACTCGTGCATGCGCCGAAAGGAATCATGCTTTTGTAAAACGTAACAGTGAAGTGTAGGAATGCGAGTCCCGAATATCAACAACATATTCAGTCTACAACCATATAGTACAAGCATGTCAAGAAAAAAAAAGAGAAGTCTGCTCTACTGGCCCTGACCCGCGCCGCGACCCCGCTTGGTCCTCCGGGCCTGTGCTCGCACGTGGTCTTGGGAGTACGTGAAGCGATCCAGTGGGATAGCACGGGTAGCACGAGGGTCTAGGAGCGGAGTGGAGGGCGATTGCTCTTGCGTATGCACCGGCGGTGCACCTCCCAGCTGTGAGGGACCGAGGACGTCCTCTGTCGACTCCGGGAAGTCGAAGTCACTGAGGTCGAAGTGCGTGGTGGAAGCCCACCCGTGCTCAGACGATGTCCCGGCAGGACCCTGCCAAGACGTGCCGCCCGCCTGTGACGAAGTCCCGGCGTCCTGCTAGAACTGTGTAGACTGCAAGGCCAACGCACCTGCCTGCAACGATGACCCCACAGCCTGCCAGGAGTGGGCGCCCGGCGTCGTCCCAAACTGAGCGAAGCCTACGAGGACAGACCCTTGTAATTTAACACATAAATTGCATATCAATTGATTGTCGATGTACAAATAAACCTTGAATATACATACCTCCGAAGGGAGGGGGTGTCGGCCTAGGAACGTGCGCTGCTGGACGAGGAGTAGTCAGTCGGGGTCGCACTTGTGGTGCTGCGTCTGCTTGAGCAACGTCGGCAGCACGACAGGTGAGCGCATGGAGAATCGAGCGCATCGAGTCCCATATCCGCGTGTACGTCGATAGGCGCTCGTCTGCCCCCACCTCAATCCCCGCGCCTAACTGTTGGATTGCTGTTGAAGCATCAACGACGACCCTGTTGCACTCAACGACCTGCACGGTTAATTTGAACATAAATATTCGTAATATTTGACCAACAGAAAGGCTTATGAGGCAATGGTGTGATGCAGGGTACTCACCGCACGAGCGAAGTCTCTAGCGCTCGCGGCGTGGGCCTGTTGCTCCATCGGAGCGAAGGTGACCCTAGTACGGGTGCGTGGCTGGTACCAACATAGGTACGCCTGGTACCCCTCCTTCGTGTGTGGCTCTCCTGCATGGTCCACGACCTCCTCGGTTGCGAGCAACCAGTCATCGATAAAAGGCCCCAACTTGGCAGGCCAGTGACTAGCTGACTGCTGACCCCTGCGTGAGTACCTGCAAATTAATGTACCGTATTAGTGCGAAGGACAGACAAAGCAAATTATTGTGGACAGGTGGATGTTAATGCAACATATGAAAGCGTAGTAAAATCACTTACCGGTGAATGGCTGCTGTGACGCTCGTCGGAAACAGTACTGGAAAGGACTGACGGAAGCCGAACTGCCGCATCACGCGGTAAGGTGCGTGAGGCTCGACGCAGATGTCGAACACCATCGGAACCGTAGTCATCTAGTACGCCAGGTCCCTCGTGCAGAGTGTGGACAGGCCTAACGGCGCATGACCATGGGTAGCCGCGGCACTGTAGGGCTCCCACACTACGTCGGTCGGCAGAAGGTGGTCGAACTCCATAACAAACTCCGCGTACGACTGCCTAGCCTGGACGTGAGCCCATCGGCGCTGCAATACAATAAGGTCGATGTGATGTAGGATGAACTTAACAATAGTAGTATAATATCAACGAGTACTTGCGACGTACCTGACGTCGGCACCACAGAGTACCCATCGTTGGGTAGTCGACTACCGGTCTATTCTCGTACAGCGACGGCTCGTACGGGTAGTGCTCCACAAGGGGGCGGCTGATCGCAATCCTCTCAGCCGCCCAAATAGAAATGAAGAGAGGGCACCCACCGAAAATCGCGCCAGGGTCCGTCCTGGTGCAAGCCTCGTAGAGGCCAAGGTACTGAGCCGCCAGCAACGCGGAACCCTAGCTCCAATGAGGCACCTCGCCGACCGCGGCGTTGGCGATGCTTCTGGCATAGTGCACGAGACCCTTGTCGACCGCGTGCCTGTGACTGTCACAGAACATCACCCACCCAAAAAGCCACAGCAAGTATGCCTCCAAACAACGTTGAAGGAGTACTCGTCGGCCTCATCCTGTAGCTGGTCGACCTGCAAGCGTTGGATGAAATGTTAGGCACCTTACAAGTTACATACATAGTACGCTAGTCATTTCAGGTAGAAAGAACTCACAGTGAACTGAAGCAGCCACCTCTTCATAGGTCCGGTGTTGTGGTGCTGTTGCAACGGCTCGAGCGGTAGAGCTAGTGTGCGCTGTACGGGTACGAAACGTGCCGTCAGATCATCCTTCCAGTCCGCACCCGTGTCAACTGGCACGACAGCATCTCCCGCGAGCGGTAGCCCCAACAAGTACGAGACGTCCTGCAGGGTAGGGGCTACCTCACCGCATGGTAGTTGAAAAGTGTGCGTCTCCGGCCTCCACCGGTCGACCAACGCTGCTAGGAGGGACCAGTCCGCATCCCAATGTCTGATCGGGTCGGCGTCACTGGTGGCGGCCTCTACCAGCCGAGACAACGGTAGGAGGCCGGCCTCACGCAACCTGCAAAAGCAAAATAATACGTCATTTAAAAAATTAACACAGTGCAAAATTAACACAGCAAATCCATACCTCCCGATAAAGGAGTCGTGAACTAGAAGTCTCTCTCGTGATGACCGTGGCCTGAACGTCCCAAGCTGAGCCCCCTCCACCGTAGTAAGGTAAGACCGGTGGCGGTGATCTATCGCCGGATCCAACAACTCAAGTGTGTGCTGATGTGCCATCTCTGAAAAAAATGTGCTACATGTTAGGGCAAGTCAGAAGGTAATAATATAATCATAAAAACAAGTTATCTAAAACGGAAGAATACTTATAGAAACATCGAAGAGTGCAGGTTATTTATAAGATAACTTTCATAAGAAAGAGACACATAACGAGAATGAAAAAACAAACAACAAAATTACAAGCGAAAGTCTAACAAGTGGTTCGCAACACAACACAAGGCGAACACATCGATAAGTTCGAACGAAATTACAAGCAAAGCCTTTTGCCAACATACAACACACGAACTACACCACGTAGCCGGACATTCCACGAGGACGTCTAGAACGGGGTCGACTTGAAGTAGTGTCTTCACCCGTAGGGCGAGCTCCATCTGCTGCTGATCCTGATAGTCCTGCCTCCGCCGCACTTGGTTTTTCCTGGTCTTTAGGACAATACTTGTAGGTGTGGCCACGTTCATCACATTTGTTGCACCGCTTCACCCTGTCTGCCTCCGACTCGTCCATATCGTTGCGGATGCGATGAGTCTACCTCCTTCCCGCCTTGTTTCGGAGTTTCGATGGGTCAAGAATATAGATTATCGGATCGTTAATCTTTGTGAACTCCCCAGCTACACCGAAGCCAAAAATCTCGCCACTCCATGTGTGACATATTGCTTGCTTAGAGAAGTATTGTGACACATATACTTCATCTTGGATGCCACACTCCGATGCCGCGGCAATGACATGGGTGCATGGCCTGTGGAGCAGCGTCGGCTTTCTACAGGAGCAATGACATGTGTCGTCAGCTTTGAGAACACACTTCTGCTTTACTCTCTTGCGGTAGATACCGCTGCCTGCCTTATCTTGGCAGAGTACCTCAAACCTGTGCTGTTGGGTACCTTGTACTAGAGCTCGATGTTTCATGGCCTTTGTATGCCACTCCACTAGCTTTTTATCCATGAAAGTTCCAAATAAAATGTTGTTGTTCGGCATAAAGGGAAGAACTGTTTGGAACCGCTCCCTAAAATACCTACGTGTCCCATGTAAAATGAACTCCACTATACCAACTAGTGGGAGTCCACAGACACCGTGCATCACCCAATTGTAAACTTTCACCAAATTTGCTGTCATTATACCATATCTAGCACCACCTGTGTCATAAGCTGCCCATTTCTCTTTTGGCTCATTATCAATCCACTAAGAAAATTTCCGAATTTGCTCCCCAGTTCTTCTAACCAATGTTACACTATCTGTTGGGAGAGCTCGAGTGCTTGAGGAGGGTCAGGAACGGTGGGCACTGGTCTCGCTGCATGCTGATCACTGCATTTGCCTGTCAACTCGTCTAACCTCTTCCAAAGCTCATTGAATTTTTTCTCCTGGTTCTAATTGCATAGCCTCTTGAACATGTTCATCAGCTCCTTGTTCTTAAATTGCTTGAAGAAATTAGCTCCCATATGACGCATGCACCATCTACTCTGTACATCTTCCCACTCGCCAGGGTATCCTCTTTCCATACTCCCAAATTTTAACTCTTCTATCGCTCGAAGCATACCGGCGTGTCTATCATGTATTAGGCACACATTGGGCCTCATACCAACAACTTCTTTTTTAACCAGATGGAGGAACCAGTACCAGCTGTCGGTGTTCTCACTCTCAACAAAAACAAATGTCAAGGGCAATACCTTATTGTTCCCATCTACCCCAATTGCTGTTAGTATCTGACCCCGATACTTCCCGGTCAAGAATGTCCCATCAATGCAAAGAACTGGACGACAGTGCACGAATGTCATCTTGCATGCATGTAGAGCTAAGAACGCTCTTTGCAACACAGTCTTGCCGGGATGTTCAATTGAGGGGAATGTCTTGAGTGCACAAGAGGTCCCAGGGTTTCTTTGTTGGATAACAGATAGCAGACGTGGCAAATTGTCATATGAGGCTTCATAAGTTCCAAATCTCATCTCTATTATTTTCTGTTTGGCCCTCCACGCCTTGGCATAGCTAATAGTATACTTGAATTTCTGTTTGATATGTCGGATTATTGACTTTGGTTCATATGCCAGATTGTCCACGATGTGCGCATACATCTCAGATGCAACAAATGCACATGTAATATTCCTGTGGTATTTCTGAACACCAGGTAGATAACAAGTATGCTTCATAACGACTGACACTGTCCAGTAATCCTTCCATTTCCCCTTATAGGCGTGCACTCTCCAGGGACACCCATCTTTTTCCTTAACACACCTCACTTCATATTGTGTCCGGTTAGACTTGGCAACCCAAAACTCTCTATGAAGTGACACTGCATAATGCTTCACCGCCTCCTTCATGTCTTCTCCATTACCATATCTCGCTCCCTCAATAACCTCATTCTCTTTGTACTCCCATCTCACATTTTCCCCTTCAGAGACGACCAGACCAGAAAAATCATCACTAGCCCATTCGGCTGGATTAATATTGTTCTCATCATCATCTGACGAATCATCTTCCTCTACACGCTCGTTGTCACAATCCTCTCTTTTCATTTCGTCCACAATGGCACCGACAGTCTCCCCCTCGTCAGCCACTCCACCGGGTTGCATGCCTACTGGAGCTACTACGCCATCTTCCTCTGGTGCGTTGACCTGATCCACTCCAGTCTCATTCACTTCAGCACTTGGCCCCTCGCCATCATCCATGTTCATCTGCACACTTGGATCCTTCGGATGAACATATGGAAGCATAGCTAGAGGCCACCCGCGTTGCAATGCATTCTCCACATACCATCTCGACATCCCAGAGTTTTCAACTGGCATTAGTTCCCAATAAAACCCTCTGTTGCCCGACTTACTACAACATAGATTGTAACGTCACTAGTCGGTGGATCAACTCCCAAGCCCCGCATCAACTATCTTTTTATAGAAGGTACACTCCTCTCAGCTGGTCTATCAATTCCCCTTGCTGTTACAATAAATTCTGACAGATCTGCCCCAGTTGGCCCATAACGGACGTTTCCTTGATCATGGTATAGTTGAAATATAAGTTTATTGGACATATCTGTAAAATAAATTACTAGGTCATTATTTTACGTAATAAACGACTACAGCGTAATATCTTCTTTGCAACGTACCTCAATTTTTATATATGCTATTGTAATGCTACTCAACAACATTTAAAACTACAAAACTAATAACTATAAATACTACAGATCTACTAAGTTACCTATATCTAGCAATACAAAGTTCTACAGTACCACAGCTAAAACCCTAGTTCATATAGTGTATTTATTCAACCAAAGTTCTACAAAAATACAAGTAAAACCCTAGTTAACATCATATATTTAGTCACGTATATGATATACAAATATTACCTAAAATCGAAGTTTCAAACCGGCAAGGCTTCGCCTCTTCTTTTCTTGTCCTCTCCTTCTTTTTTTTTAAATGTGGAGAGGTGAGGGGAAGAATGGGGGACAAGTGCAGGGCGGCAGGCCTTTTATAGGCGACGGGGTCTGCCGCCCTGGCAGAGGGTGGCAAGGGGCCGCTTGCAAAATGGCAGCCCCCGAACAAGGAGCTGGGAATTTTGCACGCAGCCCTTGCCGCCCTCTGCCAGAGCGGCAAGGGGGCCGCGCGCAAAATTCCCATCTCCACTTAACGGCCGTCCCGCGTGCGTGTGCCACGTCAGTGTAACGCCCGTTTTGTCGCAGCGTTAGCAGGAAAACCTAAGTGCTAAAAACTCTATTTGCAAAAGTTGCTCTTCGGTTGAGTCTTGTGGTGTGCCAAGGTCTCGTGTTTCCCCTCTCGTCTCAATCCCGAAGAAAACCGCGAATTCGGAATCCAAATCCGAACCCTAAAACTCCTCCTTCTCTCTCTCCCAGAAAAGTCTGCTTTACCTTCCTCGCTTCCTCGGGCCGGTTTTCCCCTCCCGGCCTGCTCCTCTTTTTCCTCTTCCTTCCTGGGCCACCCCCGGCCCAGTCCTCCCCCCCTCCTTCCCTCTCGGCCCCTTTTTCCTCTTCCTCCTTCCTGGGCCGCGCGGCTCGGCCCGGTCCGCCCCGGCCTGCGCGTCCCCCCCGGTCACGTGCCCCGCACGCGCCGAGAGAGCGCCTCGCTCTCCTCTCTCTCCCTCGCCGTTCTCCTCTCTCTTCCCCCATTCCGTCGCCGCCAACCGCGTTCTCCCGGCCCCGCCGTCCTGTGCGCGTGCCGCCAACGAAGCGCGCGCCCTCCCCTCTCTCTCCCCGCACGCCCCTGCCCGAAGCGGCAAGGAGGCCGCGCCCCTTTTCCCTTTCCCTCTTTTGCTTTTTCCCCCGCCGCCTCGCGCCATCGGTCCCCTCCCCGGCAAGCCGCCTCCCGCGGTAACCTCTCCCTTCCCCCTCCGTCTCCCCTCCCTCTCGCGTATTAGGGCACTAGCTAGCCGAGTAGGACTCCCTCCGGGCGCCGCCATGGCCGCCGCCCCTCTCCTTCGTTCCCTCCCCGCGCCGCCCTTGCCGCCGACGCCTCGCACCGTCGCTAGCCGCCGTCAGTCTTCCTCGCGCGAATCCGAGCCGATGGCTCTCCTTCCCTCTCTCTCTTCTCCGCACCGGTGTACTCCCCTCCGTCGGGCTCGCGTCGCACCACCCGAGTCCCGCGCCGTCGCTGCCGTCGGTCTCGGACGTCCCCTTCTTCTTTCCGCCCGGCCGGCCTCCGTGGCAGTCACATCGGCGCCACGCGAGCGCCAGCCGACGCCTTTTCCTCCTCACTCCGTGCGCTGGGCTCACGCACACCGCGCCGCTGACGGGTGGGTCCCGCCCTAGTGACGCGTGGTGGACCACGGTCCACCGTTTCCGGTGCCTTCCACTCGGTCTCCTCTCCCTTTGGCCCATCGGCCCGAGTCACTCGGTCCGGCCCATCGGCCCCGAGTCACTCGGGAGGCCGGACCAGGCCGCGCCACTCGACCTTGGGCCGTTACACCGCGCCCATCGGCCTCCCCTCGCACGCTGATCAGCCGTGGGCCGATTCTTTCGAGCCGTCGGCCCATCCATTCGGCCCCCCTCTCCTCTCCGGCCCATCGGCCTCCCTTGTTTGGCCTTGGGCCGATTCCCGCGCAATAAAGTCCAACTTACATCCCTCCTTTCCTTTTCTTTTTCCAGGGAATTAATAATTCCTTTTCCTTTAGACAGGAAATCATTTAATCTTCGGAAATTCATATCCTCTCAACCGTTCGTCCGATTGACTCCGTTCAACTTCCAAAATTCCTCAAAAATCGAGATCTATCCAATGGCACATTTAGTGGTCTTTAATAGGGCTTCTTTTTATCGTTTTGTTGAGTTGTCTCGTTTCGCGTGTAGTTTCGGAGCCCGAAGACCTGCAATGCGCGGATTTCGAGGAAGAAGCTCAAGGTCTCGAGCAAGGCAAGTCACCTTTGATCAATTGAACCTATAATTTAAAATTAAGTATTTTGATTCCGCAAACCATGCATTATTTAGGTTACACTTGGCACTTGGCCTTGGTTTGCAATACAACCGGCAGGCCCTACCTAATTGCTGCATTCACCCTCCTAGATTATTAATCACCCTATCACCCCTTGTCACCCCTCAGGTGAGACCTTGGTATTCGCACCTCGCGTACGAATATCGAGACTCCCCTCCAAATTTAAAATGATCACTTGGGTAAAACTTGAGTTTACAAAATGCTTGGAAAACCCGACACTTGGGTCGGTGCCTTGAAAATAAAGTGAGTTTCTAAAACTCGCGGTGCGGGAGACGTACTGGAGGTACGGTCGGCCCGTTCTCGCTCTAAGGACCGATTCCTTGGGAATTACATCCGAGCATATGTCAAGTACGACCACATGGGTGATATGGGACGCCCCTGGCTGAGTAACTAGCTAGGCCAGGGAAATCTTGATGCCAAGGGACAAGTGGATTCGCCGGGGTGGTGTCGGGGAGGACCCCTGGGCTTCCTGGCACAGTATGGTCTGGGACCTAATTTGGTGTTGGTCCGTGGGACCCCTCCCGTTGGCATAAGATGGCCCTGAGTCGGCTTTCGAAATGTCTTGTCGTGAAAGCCTCAAGGTCGTCAGACGTGGCTGAGAGTCACGGGCTGGGTGGCTCGGGGTTAGTAACGTCGTGTGGGTAAAGTGTACCCCCTCTGCAGAGGTTAATAACTGTTCAAACAGCCGTGCCCACGGTTATGGGCGGATGTGAGGTGATTCCTTAGCGTAGTTTTATTTAGTTACTTTGTGAACTGCTGTTGGTGCGAGAAACTCCTTTCTGTGCTTAAGTGTGGCTGTTGGAGCAGCCGGTGTCGGTAAACGATTGGCAGGGAGCCTCTCGTTCTGACATGCTTGATTTGTGGCTGTTGGAGCAGCCGGTGTCGGCGAACGATTGGCAGGGAGCCTCTCGTGCCGACGTGTTTGAGGTGTGGCTGTTGGTGCAGCCGGGGTCGGTGAACGATTGGCAGGGAGCCTCTCGTGCCAACAAGAATCAATCGATACAATTTCACTGCTCCGGTCGGATGAGACGCACTTTCTCGTCCGTGTCGTTGAGAAGCACTCACTTAGATGTTTCTGAAAGTCTTAAACTAAAATCAATTGTGAAAAACAACTGGCTCTCCTTTGAAGCTTGCATTAAACACTTAATTTCCCCTGACTTGCTGAGTACTTCCGTACTCACCCTTGCTCTATATAATTAAACCCCCCCAGTTCTCGAAGATGAAGAGGTGGACCCTGCTGAAGAAGAGTTCTTCTAGGAGCAAGCAGTCTACGAGCAGTAGTAGAGTTTCGGCCTTTCCCCAAGGCTTTGCTTGTGGCTTAGGGCCAGTCTCTGCCTTTTTTCGCTTCCGCCTTTTTGTAATGTCGTTGCGAACTCAGGTTCTGTCCGCAGTTCCAACCCTGGTTGTAAGTCTACTCTTAATAAAGAGACCGCTGTTGTTGTGATATTCTATCTTCCTGTTGTACCAGCGTTATTTCCTGGGACTGGTACAGGCATACAGGTTAATTTGGATCGCCTTATTCTGGCCTCCGTTCGGGGCTAGTTTGGGGCGTGACAGTCAGCTTGCCGCCCAAGTGGAGGGCGGCAGGGTCTATTTGTGCAAATTTTTTCGCTGCTATAATATTTCTGTAAATATTAAAAAAATCTAAAAATAAAAAAAACCGTCCAACAGTTGGGTCGTGCTTGGGCCAATACCTCGGCATGACGGGCTGGCCCGGTCCAACAATCATGAGGAAAAATAGATGAGAAAGACAAAATAGACTTATTCCAGACATATAAGCCAAGCCCAATGAGTTGAGGGACGCAAGATAAACTTATTCCAGCCATATAAGACACAACCCAAAAAAAATTAGACTTATTTCAAGAAGGAGCACAATGGACTTGCTGTGCCTTTAGGCCGTCCCGGCATGGCCCGAGTCCTATTGGGTCATGCCTGGGCTGTTGGTGCAACCCGTGGGTGGGCCCGGCCCAGCTTGACATGTCGGTCTGTCCGTGCTTGGGCGAGCTCGGGCCAGGCTGTCTATTTAGCCATCTATACTTTCCGCTATGTCCACCACTGCATCGCCATCAAGAAGGTCCGTATGGCCATCGCCTCGCTGACATGTGTGGTTTTAAAATTGAGAGACGTGTCATATCTGGTATTACAGTTTAGGGACAAATTTCGAACTCAGCGAAATTAAGAGTCCTAAAAGTGAACTTATTCCTTATCGATACTTTAGGCCCATTTATTTGGGCCCACTCTTCGGACTTGATGGACACTTGGGCCCATTTCCATCTTTCCTGGACGGGACTTAAATACTTTCAGCCCATTAACTTCCTCGCTGGGAAACCCATAATTTATCCATATTAGCCCATAGTTCTAGCCATTCAGAAATGCTTAGGCCCTTTTTTGTTTTGGAAAACATAGGAATTTTGTAAGATTTCAACCTTAGAGGAAACAAAAAAGATATCCAAAAAGAGGCCTTCTAAACAAAGATTAAATCCTATATTATCTTTAAAATTCCTATGAACTGGCAATCCTTATGGTTTCCCTTTTCCTCTTACAACCATATGTTTTTTGCTATGTTATATCCGAACACCTCTTCTAAAGTTTTCCTATGTTTTTTCTTTCTGTAGGATTGGAGAAATTATGCCACTCAATTTATGTGTATATGTTTCCCTATTCCTGCGCGCTTTGAGTTTCTCAAATTGGCCCTCAATATGTTGGGCTGATTATGTTTGTCTATTCAGCCCATTCATCAATATAATATGCACATTATCTTGACTGTTCAAAACTGTACTTACCTATTGAGTCATTTCGTTTTCAGATTTGACAAAAACTTAAGATCTGTCGCAAGTCGACGTCGACCTGTGCATGAGCGTCAGGGACAAAAACCAGAAACATTTTGTCATCCGGAGAATTTGACACATGGACCCGATTAGGACATGTATGATAGAGTCTGACATAATTTTTTAGTCAGTACGTATCATTTAAAAACCATACTCCAGACAACAAAATCTCTTAACTATTAATGCATCAAACTAATTTTTTAATAGCCTTAGTTCCTTTTCTTCTTCCCCATGTAACAAATTTTTTTAATAAATATTAAAAGTCAACTCTGAACAGTTGTCATACGTAATAACGATGTATTTTTTCTCCTATATCTTTTTTCTACGTCACCAAATTTATTTGTATGCCAATGAAAAGAACCCGTTAATAAATACTTGTACATGTCTTTAGGATGGGTTCTTTTCCCATCTTTTCTAACTCATCTCTTTCTTTTTTATACGCACGTTTTTCAAACTACTAAACAGTATGTTTTTTTAAAAAAAATTATATACGAAAGTTGTTTTAAAAAATTATATTAATTTATTTAAAAAAATTAATATTTAATTAATTATGTGCTAATGAGTGTTTCGTTAGTTTTTATGTGTAAAAAGATTAGTTTTCTAACCATAACACTCAAACACAGCCTTGGTAGCGGTCACCATGTCCCGTTTTCGACGATGATGACCGATGAAGCGTACAGATAACGCACGATACTCGCACAGTTGCACGGCAGTGACAGCATGATATTTCCGATTTTTTTCCCTGTCAACCTTTTAAGGAGTGTATACAGGTAGGTGGCACGTAAAAGCAAAATTGTGTTCCACATATCATATCCATGCTGACACAAGCAGCTAGGTCAGCAAGACCACGTCAAACACAAAACGAGAACTTGAAGACAAAAATAACGATTAAGGACACATTTGGAACGCAAGATTTGAAAAGTACGGGAACAAGAAAAACACAGGACTAGAATATCAAATATGCGCAAATCTCGCTGTAGTTCAAAACGCAAGAATTTTGAGACATTGCGTTTGGATAGCTAATAGAAATTTGATGGAATTAAGAGATAAGGGAGATGAAACGTTGTATTGGATTACTCGAACAAAAAATAAAATGGGGTTTAAGCTCATGGTAAAATTCTCGATGCATAGGGTAGCAATCTTAGGAATTTAACATGCTAAAATCCTTTGTTCTAAACATCACATTTAAGAAAAATGTCAAGGTTTATCGTCCTTTAAAATTCCTTCGAATTTCTTGCAATCCAAAGGAAAGGGGCCCTAAATCTTGCGGAATTTTCACATGAATCAGATCAATTTCACTGGAAATGAAAAATAAAATTCTAAGTTCACCATCAGATATGGAATTTCAACCATCACATAAACAGGGTGAATGAGACAGAAAATACGTAGATATTATTGTCGGAATTGCCTGCAAAGGCTGTTATAGGATCCATCCATAATTAACATAGCATACTGAACAAAAGAAAGGAAAAGGTAGCCTCTCCCAACATACAGATGGGTCTCTGAACAGACGAACATCAGCAGGTCGGCCTTCTACTAGGACCTAAGAGATGATGTGATGATACTCTCAGAAACGGCAGTTACCGATTCCGCGAAGCGACAGCATTTCTAAACGCCATGACTAGAGTTTCAAGCTCTGCCTGTCATTGGTGACAGCTTCAAGCTTCAGGAACAACCCGGACTCAGTTTGACATCACGCGAGGCGACCGCGGACGCACGGGTGTCTTGGAAGGGCTCACCCTGCAACAATGTTGAATGGATGGGGCTAAGCAAATAATGATTCTTCATGATGCTCCTGCATGAACTTCAAAACTTTGGATTTACTCTTTACCTGATAGGAAGTGTGCCAAGAACCATGCCACTATAGTTCAGGGCTAGAATTGCACTTTCTGCCTGCAAAAGAATAATATTCGAATCGGCATTTCAAACACAATGAACAACTTGGTGTCATGGGTTGGAATGCACTTTATGAGTATAGTACTACAAAATTATAGCACTGAGAAACCTTGCTCTACTTACTTGAGCAAACTCAACAAATGCAATGCATGTCGAGTGCATATAATCACCAAGGAGCCTCAGCCGAGAAACCTGACAAAACAGTGTAAGGCACTGTTAGTTTCAGCAGAAGGTCTAAAGAAAAGAGAAAAGCAAGTTTAATTAGTACTTATGTGGCACACCTTCCCACAAAGCTGCTGAAAGAAAATCTTTACATCTTCTTCTGTAACCTGCACAGTTAGGAACACAATTATGTAAAGCAGCTTGACTCTGGGAGAATAGAACATACACAAACTCAGTCGCAGGTCAATGCTACTGTACCACAGGGAAAAGAAAATCATATGGTTAATTCTTTTTTAAATAATAATCTACAAAACAATGTGATGAGCCTGAGACCCCATATTATCATCAAATCTGGCAATTAGGCACTGAAAGAAACAATATATATATATATATATAGGGATCCCATATATATATCACACTACCCTTTTCTGAATATTGTCTTGAAGACACTTGGTAGCACTTCAAAATGAATATATTCACTGGGCACATCGCACACATAAAGACTTTAAGGGAAAGGACAGATGAACAAAGAACAACGGCATCTAAAGTAGTCCAGAAGTACATACTATATTATTCCATAACAAACAAGACCTCAATTCAATGTGGGAGTTAAAGTTATGCATTAAATCATGGGTCCATTGCCTGCAATGTTCATGTGTTAACAATGGCACGAAATATAGTCATTAAAACTAGTGCAAAATTTCAGCAGAGAAAATCTCCCTCAGCTCATTTTAGAATATTTAAGCAGATGATGTTGCTTAAGTAGGATTTATTGAACTGCTTATATCATTTAGAATGTTCATTGGATGAAACACAAATGGCCAAGATCAAAATTCTGTTGAACAGGTACAACACACAGCACAATGTAATGCTATATTCTAAATTTCAAGACCTAACATGTCAAGTGTCCTTAAGGATTATCAAAATGACATGCATATAAACTCACGTACCTTCTTATCTATGTTAGTACAATATACAGTCCTTGAGACCATTTCTTTTTCATCTTCCGTCTGTACAGAAAAGAGCATTACATGCTGTTGATGTGTAAAAGGAAATGCTGGTAGTAAGCTACAGGTAGACTTGAACTATGTGATCCAATAATTAACGTACCCGAGGAAGAAATTTAGGATTCACAGGCAGAATAGCTGTTTTGGAAGGCAAAACTCTAACAGGGTAGTAACCAAGCATGGTTCCTCCGAGTGTTAGTGCTGCCCTTGCACCGGCTGCACACAAGAAAGGATAACTTTATGATTGCTGTTTATCTATACACAAAATAAACAATAGTTCTGAAGGTGTTACCATCATCAGCAAATTCAATGAAAGCAAAACGCAAGACTGAGTGAGGGTCACCACAGATACGGCAATCTACCACCTACAGGTAAAGAAAGATGAGTGTAAGTTATCCATCCAATCGTCCAATTGGATCCATAGACAGAAAGGAGTAAAAACAAATTACCTGGTATCATTAACAAATAAAAAAGTAACATACATTATAGTCCAAAAAAGATATGAATTTGTTTTTGAAAGACTTGTTCTTTTAGTCATATAGTCATAGATGACTCCGATTCAGTTGGTGCTATAACATTCTTGCAGTAATACATGTATTACTTTTGTAGTCATGAAAGATAAATAACCATTGACAAACAGCAGCTTAGCCTTTCACATGAGAACATTGTAAATATGATGTGTCAGCACTCTGCTATGCCTCCATTTAGTTATACAAACAGGGAAACTTTTATATGTTGAAATATGGCTTCATCTTCACACCATAAAAGAAGCTGCTAACCAGGGACTCCAAACTAACAAGTAATTACTACTGAATCATCAAATGTTTTAATTTCACCTTCCAAAAATACTAGAGACAAAACACGTAATTCAAAATAACAGTTATCTTCGTGGTTGCATCAATTCACGTATCAAAACAGATGGTGCAGAGGAATTCGATTGTAGCACAAGCTTATACTTTGCCACAGGAATGCTAATTGGTAAAGACAGCTCTTTTTCAGTTTGCGGTCAAGTAACTTATTTTAAAGACTGTGCCAAGCAAACCATAAAACTGCAAACCATAAAACTATCTGCCGACAAAATCTGAAACCAAGAGGGCAGATAACAATTTTATCCGTTATGTTTCACATGAAAATGAAAGGCACACCGTTACGAGCATCAGAAATCACATTTTCAAGGGAGTAACATAAAGTAACACATCTCCTCAAGAATATTATAACTTACTTGTCCACAGTTAGAAAACACTTCGGCAAGCTTCTGTTCAGTCACCTAGAGAGGAAACAAAAGGATGATTAGACCGCAAAAATACAAAAAGAACACACTTGGATACACCGTTCTCTTTAGCATACTCACTTGCTGATCAATGTCAGAGACATAGACAGTCCTCCGCACACTATCCTCCCTATCGGCGCGTCGTGTCCGGCCTCCCGCCCTCCTCCTTCCCTGGTTGAATCCACTCCTTCTCTGTTACAACCAAGTCATGGTCAATTGATCATGAAAGCATAGTACCACCAAAGTCAATCAATCAATAATTCATTATGCACACAATTATCAGTATACGTGTTTGTTCTGAGAATCAACAGCCGAAAAATGTAGGTCCACAGAAACCAATTCTAGACATCAAGCACAGTGCGCATATCACATCAAAATAAATACACAAATCAAATCCTCATCAACCAGCGTACAGATCATTAAACACTCCCGAGCCTTCTGATTACCACCGAGGCACCGATCAAACAACTGAAATCAAACTAGCACAATCGGATCGATTAAGTCCTTGAATTTTGTTCTTTTGTTCTTTTTTCAAGACTGGCAAAAAGATCCTTTTTTATTTGACGATTATCTCAAGACTCCGATTTTAACAAAGACTGAAAAAAAAAAGGCAAAAGGAGAAAAGATTCTTGCAAAAGAAGACAAGGAAAACGATCACCGTGGCCTAAAACCCCCATCATTTTAGGCGATCGCAATGCGTAAATCACCAAATCCTCACGCGATCACGAACTCAAATGCAAAAGGTCAAACCATATCCGTCAAATCAATCCGCGTGGCTTCAGAGAGACAACCAAAATAACAGTTTCGTTCGGCTCACCGACCCGGCGATTCTGCGGCTGCCCGCCGCCGTTGCTGGATCCATCGCTGCTGGAGTCCCTCCCGCCGCCGCCGCCCACCTGCAGCTGGCCGGCTCCGGCGCCGGCCCCACCGAAGTACTCGGCGGCGG
>BDMV01000002.1:12948847-13091243 GCA_008326285.1 Oryza officinalis | reverse complement strand
GCGGAGAGCCCGCCCGCCACCTGCGCCGCCGGCGCCGGCGCCGGCGCGCGGCGCGACGATGGCACGAACTCCTGCGCGCGCGGGTTCAGCTTGGACATGAGCTCCTCAAGCTTCCTCATGTCGCTCTTGTACTCCCTCTCCTCCTCCTCCTCCTCCTCCTCCACCTCCACCTTGGCCGCCTCCTCCTCTTTCCCCTCCACCTCCACCACCTTCGCCTCCACCTCCGCCTCCGCCTCCGCCACCGCCCGGATCGGGCCCCTCTCCGCCGCCGCCGCCGCCGTCGCCGCCTCGATGGCCACCATTATTGATCCCGCGACAACCTACCTCGCCTCAGAGCCTCGGGGAAGGAGAGGAGAGATCAAATTCTCCCTCTCTTTTTCTTGGCTTCTTCCGGCGGCGTTAGCTTCTTCTTCTCCTCTTCTCTCCTTCAAAGAGGAGGCGAATGGTGAATGAGAAACAGTGAACAAGGGAGGTGGAGATGTGAGACCGGCGATCGCTTTCACAGGATGTTGGGTTTATAAATAGTTGGGGTTCTTTTTCTCTAATTAATTTTAAACTTTCGTTGTTTTTCATTTAATTTATGAAAAAAATATAAACTGAATAATCTTGATTTGATTTTAACGATAAACCACCTTTTTTGCGTGGCAAACAAATTGGTAACGTTGGAAGAGTGCCAACTACTTCTCCGTTTCATATTATAAGTATTTGACTTTTTTATTATTAGTCAAAGTTTTTTTAGATTTGATTAAGTTTATAAAAAAATAATAATACCTACACCATCAAATTAGTTTCATTAACTTTTTTTATAATTTTTATAATATGTTTGTTTTGTATTAAAATATTAATATATTTTTATAAACTTGATAAAACTAAAAATTTGAAAAAAAAAAATCAAATGACATATAATATAAAACGATTATAAAACGGAGGGAGTATTTAACACATTCTTACCGAAGGCTCTATTCAGCAATGTTATCTTGCCACGTAGTTCTTTATAAATTAAAGTTAGAATTAATTATTTTTAATGATACCGTGATATATTCACAAGATAAGAACGGTTTTTTATATATAGAACCTTGAAATAATGATATCATTTTTAGTGGCAAACCATTTCATTTTTGAAATCTGGAGGGAAGATCTAGCCATTCGAAATATATAAATATTTAAGAATGTCTACCACACACAAAGGAGGCCAGGTTCAACCCATGCACGTGAAATTTGCCTCCTTTAGAACAAAGAAATTTTATTAAAAATGTGGATGAGATGAATCCTATAAAAATCATGTAAAATTATTGTGCTCTAGGAAATCGATGATTTGGAAAAGGTCTAGCCCTGTTCGGATTTTGTTTCTACAAAAATTAGTTCTTTTAGCATCTTCTTTTAATTTATTTTTGAATTCTATAAATATATATTCTTAAAATCTCGGTAAGAATGGCATGAGAGAGCTACACATTTTGATATGCGACTGTCAAAAGCTTTTCATACAGTTCATAGTTCATTGTAAGAAAAATACTAATTTAGGATTTGGGTATTTTGAGGGAAAAAATATTATTTTATAAAAAGATTATTTAAGAGAGAGAGGGGAAAAGGAAGGGAGGCAGCGAGTCGGTTGTTGGGATGGGAGAGGGAGAATCGGGAGGCGCGAGCCTCGGTCAGAGGAGGACCCCAACTCTATCTCATCGCAAGCAAGGGAAGGCACGTCACCGGCCAGTGGGCCCCACCTGGCGGTCCACGCACTCGCCCCGGATCTCATGCGGCTAATTTTAGCCGTGCCAGGCAGGTTAAGGTTACTACTAGTACGACGCAGTAAACACATGACGGAAGCCAGAACTCTAGACGATGATAATAATAATAATAATAATAATAACGTCCTTGACTGCCTCTTCTGCAGCTGCTGGTCTTGTGTGTTTAGCTAGATCTCAACTTCTTCTTCATTTTCTCATAACGATTCATACACATTTCTAATGTTTTTCACGGTAATTATCAGGACGGATAAAATTAAATAAGTGATGGTTGTGATTGGTTTAAATAAAAATTTAAGCGGAGATTTAATTATATTTTAAAACAAAATTCGAATGTTGGGAGTAATTATATTTTTGGCGGGAGGGAGTAGTTTTGTGTCTTGTGTGTAGTTCGGATTTGAATTTTTTGGATAATGATTCGTAGGTACTAGTAGTTTCTATGGAGAAAATGTTTGGTTTATGCAGTTTATTCGATCAAGTTGACAGAATACGATTTTATCTTCATTGACTTGAATACAATCAAACATGGATAATGGCCAATCGGAAAAAGAAACAGATTATGGTTTTTGTAGATGCCGTGTGTAGGAAGTTCTCAATTGATATTTTTCTTCAAGAAAAAGAAGGTTCCGTTTGCAGATACGACCGGATATATTCCTTGAGATACATATCCGACAAATAAGCATTGCCTGGCTGCTCGGATATATCATCGACAACAGTCTTTGTGAATCCATCTTTGGTGGAATCGAAATATGATTTTGTACTTTGACTGTGGATCTGAACTGGGACAACTGTGTGTATATATAGTTTGTGCAATTCTTACTCCAAATTTATTTTTTTCGAGATGATTGTTAATGTATTATTAATTTTATAACATTTGTTTTCTTATTCTTCATAATAATTTTTTTTTCTTAACCTCTTCATGTAATCTGCTTTTTTAAATTTGTAAGCAAGTAATGAAAGAGGTAAGATTTGATATGCATGCGCTATCTCAAATCGTGCTTGGGACATAATTAGTTGTTATTTCCCTACTAATTTCGCAACACAATTAGTAACATATGACGATATAGTTGTGGATGTAACACTCTACCCATAGTCATGTCGTCTAAAATATCTTATCGAAATGGGTATACTTTTAATAGCGATATTTAGTGAGTTAGCATAATATTATATAATATTATATATAGACACGCTTCCTAGTGATTTACTTAGATTAAGGAAATTTGTTGCTAGCATCAGTATCTTTTCTTTGAGCGTGTGTTAAATGATACACTTGTGGTGTATGTGTGTTTTTTATATAATAGAAAAATGCTTTCAGGTCGTATGGTATGCATTTGGAGCCATTCATAATCAAATTTCAATTTAAAGGGCTAGGCTTAGTCAGATCCAACTTTTAAGTAAAAGAAATGGTGATGACGGAGGAGTGATTTACATAATTGTGGCTGCAAGGAATCCACTCATGTTTAATTGGCACACGTGAGCCAAGAAAAGGCAACACCGTGCAATTACAGGTGGAAGTTTAGGGTGTTTTCTGATCATTTTTATTGATAGAAAGGACAAGAGTTTCTCTTTCAGAGTAACGTGAGACACGAAAACGTGAGCAAGATAGGAAAGTGCTGGAAATAAAACCTCACAAAACAATTAATTACCCGTATCTTTTTCCGACTCTAAATCAAATATCCTTAATCCAAAAAATAAGGTGGAAAAATTAAGATTTGGATAGAGGAGCAAAGCATCTGATCAGGTCTGCTCCATCAGACCTTGTAGCCTGACTACGCTTCCCATTTTACGGCCTTTAATTTGTAGTTGAAAAGTTTTGGAATATTTACATACACTATAATTAGGCCCTTTTTATTATACTACCTCTGCTCATAAATACTACAAACGATCCGGGCTCTTGACCTTCTTTGTAAGGAACGGTTACCTAAAAGTTCCAGTTATGACTTTGAACAAAGAAACACCTTTATGATAATACCAACAAAATTTAGAGAGATTCTTGCATGAGCATAGACCTCATGCATGAAGGAATTTCTAGTAGGACTGACAACGGGGTGGGTCGGGGACGGGTTGGGCTGGAACGCTCCCACGTCTGCTCCCTGACTTCTCCCATCAGCCTCGGCCCCGCAGAGGTGGTCGGGTGGAAAACATCCCTTGTCCCCGCTCCCGCAGGGGACCCGAGAGGTGAGCGAGGTCTCGCACCACCCGGTCGAGCCGCTGGGGTGACGAGCGAGGAGCAGCAAGGATGGGCGAGCTCCGGCAACGAGGTGAGTACAGCTCGAAGCATCGACGTG
Organism: Oryza officinalis; assembly: GCA_008326285.1. Lineage (NCBI taxonomy): Eukaryota > Viridiplantae > Streptophyta > Magnoliopsida > Poales > Poaceae > Oryza > Oryza officinalis. The sequence continues at coordinate 13,087,213 of BDMV01000002.1, read as the reverse complement.
ACCACAACGGCTAAGGGCAGCCACAACGACGGACGGTGACAAGGTAGCCGGCGAGATAAGGATGCACAGTTGGCAGTTGAGGATGGGGCCTAGGGGCGGCGGTTGTGGGGTGGTTGGGGATTGGGCGCTGCTACTGTTGTCGCCGGTGCGCTGTGCCTCGCCATCGATGTGGATGCGCCGTCCCTGGCCACCGTCGTGGATGCGTCGTCCCTAGTCGTCGACACAGCCACCTACGCATGGCCGGCCACCAATGCCGCCGCACGTGCCTAGCCAGTTGCGGTTTGTCGGAGGGAGACGCACCGGCTGCCAGTGGAGAGTGGCGGTTGGGTGCCTAGGTGGGTGAGGAAATGAAGATAGGGTAGAATGGGTAAAAAATTTAAGGTTTTGCTTTATATAAGATGAGCTAGATGGGCTTTTTTGGTGTAATATGCTAGTGTTAATAGTCTAGTATATATCCCCGAGGCCTCGGCCCTGACTCCTCGTGTGTCAAAATCAGCACCTGCCCCCGTCCCTATAGGGACGGGTCCCTCGCCGGGTCCCTCGCCTCAAAGGAGTAATTGCCACCCCTAATTCCTAGTATCTCTTGTATGGACATTCTGCTCTTCAAAGTTCAACCGTTTGGAGTATTGAAAACATTTGCTTTTTCTATTTTAACATCACTGTAGGGTTCCACGGTCAGACTAATGATAATGTGTTTTTTTTAAAAAAAGAAAAATTCTTCTCCAATGTCCCAACAAGGCCCCAAGCCATCACATTTTCTTAAAGTAAATGTTAGGAAGTCCTAAATATTGTTGTCAAAGTTACTGACTACGTGTGTTATCGCTAGTGATAAATAACTATAAATTATGGTTATAAGGATTTGCAAAACAGAATGTTAGCATTTTTTGAACAATATTGTTTGAAAGGGCAAAAGAGTTGAATAGAGCATCGTAACCAAACAACCTACCATCCAGTGTGCCATAAAAATGTTGTGGCATAAAAATAGAGTAAATATGTGTCTGATATGTTATATTGTTTGAGTTTAAATGATGGTTGTTTTTTCAAAAGAAAACATTAATTAGATCGGTCGTAAAACTTGAGGTTATATGCCACATATGTTTGATACCTAAGAGTTTTAGCAACTTTCATCGTAAAACCTGAGTTTTCTAAGTTTTTTATAAGTTACCCATTCCATTTTTAGCTTATTTTTTAAAAAAATTCAATAAGTCAATAACTTTTATACATCTAATTTATTTTTTTAAGATAATATAATTCATTATAGCCTGTTTCGAAGAAGCTACCACCAATTATCACAGAGTTTGTAATTCAAAATGTCTGTAAATTAAAACACATAGTTTGATGGAAAATATGAGAACTAACTAGAATACCAACCAAGACATAGAAATGACAATAACATCTTCATCTGTATTTGACAAGATCAGCATAATCTATATGTACAGTTCTTGTCCTCCTGGAACCTTTGTTGTAGGTCCCAAAGTTAAAACCAGTAGAGAAGATACATCATCGCCCAATTTTAAAACGGAACTCGAATTGGCAGTCCTATCTCTCATTTATAAATCTAAAGTTGTAAACAATTGACACTATCATCAATGTTGGTGAAATAACAGGACAATGTTGTTGTACAAGGGAAAGAAGTGCAAATATGCTCCTTTCTGATTCGTAATATTTATTTTTGAAGTAAAATATACGAGTGATTTTTAAACTTGTGTGATGTGTCCTGAACTCTCAAAATATATTTTCAAATCTCTGAACTTATCGTAGGTGTCATATATAAGTCTAAACGGGTTCAAACCTGCTCTATGCGCTGATGCGACATGCCATGATGGCATCCACGTGTCAGTGAGACCCATATATCAGTCATATATAGAAAAAAAAATAAAAACATTTTCTCCTCTCTCTCTCTCCTCTCTTTTTTAATTTTATTTTTCAAAACTAAGAAAAGCATATTTTTCTTCTCTTTATTTTAATTTGATTTTTTTATACGAATGACATATGAATCCTAGCGACACGTAGGTGTTACTGTAGCATGTTACATCAACACATAGAGCGGGTTGGAACATTTGGTCCTATATGACACTTAAGACAAATTCTGAGACCAAAAATACATTTCGAGCGTTCAGTGATCTAGATGATATACCCGCACAAATTTAGATATCATCTGTGTACTTCACTCTTAATTTTGAGTGCCAATTACTCTAGTTTTACCACTAATATCTTTAGACCGTCTAATTACGGTGAAAGGGCTTTATATGTTTATATTTATCATATAACATACTTTACTGATATATTTTTTAATAGTTATAATTCCATTTATAAAATAGGAGTAGTCAAACTTAAACAATAAAAAAAATCAAAATTTTAAGTATTGTGAAATGGAGTATATTTATTTTACCACAGACTCTCAGAGAGGTTAAAATAAAGGAAAAAGGTACATTTTTTTTTGGACATGCCTAGATACAAACAGATCATCCGACAGGTGTACAACATATAGTGCGCCACATGTCAGCAGATGAATGAGTCCCAGTGTTTCCAGAAAAAGCAAAAATCATCTTAAGCTGTCCCCTAAACACAATTACAGAGTCGATCAGTACTACTACCACCTAGGAAAGTGTACCTCAACGAATCTGTATTAATTAACGCTAATCGTCAAGAGGCTTCGACAAGTGTACCTCAACTCAGCAGCTAGCTAAGCTACCTTTCGTTTTGCTAAATTGCTAATTGATGCAACCTTTTTAGTGTGATTCTAATTACGTGATCCGGTTAATTAGGCTAGCTGCAGATCAGTTACAGAGAGATGCATCAGCATCGCCGTTATCTTCTCTCTCTGTTGACTAGACCAATTAATCGGCGGGAAGTAGAGATGATTAATCAGGAGAGTTTAGTTAATCAATTATTTTTTGTGAATTGTCTAATCATGGAGATGGAATCGAATTAAAGCAAAATTTTGGACGAATATGCATCATTTCGATGGACCTGGGGATCGAACAGATAATAATATTCCTCCTCCAAACACATGTCAGCTTTGTTCAGTGCTTCCCATGAGGAAATGCTGGATTCGTATCATTTTTTTCTGGGTTTGATCGATCGATGATGCATCTCCGGTACGTTGCAACTTGTATGTACGTGACGTGTGTAAGTTGCTGTTTGAGTCCGCCAGTCCGGAATTGATACCACAGAATAATATGATCATTGCTCACGCATGGATGTGTTCTTAATAAGTGATGTATTTTTTGTTAAAGCACAGACCTAATTTTAATCTATTATCTAATAAAATGTTCTTAATTCATAGGATTTAGTATGGTGAGGGATTTATAAAACGGACGTGTGTGTTAAGGAGACGTATTTACGGGTGTATACATGTAGTCACTACTATGTAGCAGGCGGATAATAACTAATCGCATCTGCAAAAATCAATCTTCATTTTCGCATACGGATCCTTAAGAGACCCACATGCAAAAATTAATTTTCGCAGGCACACCTCTTAACACATCCGTATGCAAAAATCAGTCTATTTTTGTATGCAAACCTCTTAAGTGACCGCATGCGAGCACGTGGGTCCCACTTTTTTTTATCATTTTTTTTGAACTCTCCCTCTTTCTCTCCACCACACATTTTTCTCTTTCCCTTCTCCTGTCCCCACTCCTCCATGCTAATTCCTCCTCTCCCCCTCCCCTCCTCCCATCTCTTCTCCATCCCTCTCCCCACTTCCCCTTCTCTTCTGTGGGTGGCGGGCGAGTGGCAACAGGAGCGGATGGATATGCTGCCCCTGCCCTCGGGAGTGACGGCGGCGAGCGGATCTGTCGTCCCCGACCTCAAGAGCGACGACGGCACATGGATCCGCCGCCACCATTCTCGGGAGCGAGCAGCCCGCAGGCAGATCCGTCGCCCCCGTCCTCAGGAGCGACGGCGGCGCGCGAATCCACCACTCTCACTCTCGGGAGCGTCGCCGACGAGCGGCCAGTGGGCAGATCCGCCGTCCTTGCCCTCGGGAGCAACGGTAGCGTGCGGATCCGCCACCCCCTCTCTCAGGAGCGATGGTGGCAGGAGCAGGGGGCTAGAGGGCGGCGGCGGCACGACGACGACGAGGACGGTGGTGGCGGTTGTCCAATGAGGGCGACGGCACGACAACGAGTGCGGCGGTGGTGGCTACTCCGACACGACCACGGTAGCGGCTTGGGTTTCTGGTGATTTTGTTTTTAGGATTTTTTGTTCTTGTTGTCGAAACTATTTTCGCATGCGGTCGGCATAGGCGACCGCATGCAAAAATCTCATTTTCGCATGCGGTTGTGCTACTCGCATGGAAAAATGGCGATTTCCGCAGACACCTAGGTGTAGACGGGCTGGAGGTCCGCATGCAAAAATCTGTTTTAGCCGCTTGGAAAAATTGTTTTTGTAGTAGTGAGTATGTGTGTTCATGTCTTTGGTTTATTCATAGAAAATGATCACCATGTAAAAACAACAGTTGCATAAAAGTTAGTTTGTAACATCTTGTGTTATATACTAAAAATCAATTAAACTTCCTATAAACGCTTTTAAGCCTTCACGTGGGACTCTTATAAATGTTTCTAAATCGTTATGTGGCACTCTAACAAACTAAAAAAATCTTAAAAGTTCTAAAAAAAACTCTTTAATTTTCACTTAAACTAGCGGACCCGCTAATTAAATCCATTAGATCTATTGTGTTTAAAGAACTAAACCGGCTGTAATTGTGTTTAAAGAACTAAACCGGCTGTAATCTACTCTCTTTCCCCATAAGTAACTTAAGTTCCCGTGTAAAAATAAAGAGTAAAGTGCACAGCCGGTCTCTAAACTTGTGCAGGTATGTCATCCAGGTCATTGAACTCTCAAAATATATTTTTAAGTAACTGAACTTGCATTGAGTGTCATTTAGGCCCAAAAGGCTCCAACCTGTTTTGTGTGCTGACGTGACAAGTCATGGTGGCGCCTATGTGTCAGTGGAACCCATATGTCAGTCACATGTAGAAAAAATTAAAAACATATTTTTTTCTCCTCTCTTTTTTAATTTATTTTTTCAAAATTAAAAACATTTTTCTTATCTCTCTCCTCTCTTTTTACATTTTATTTTTTTTATGTGACTGACATGTGATCCCTTTGATACGTAGGTGTCACTATGGCAAGCCATGTGAGCTCACGGAGCGGGTTAGAACCCGTTTGAATCTATATGACAATCATGACAAGTTCAGAGACTCCAAAATACATTTTGAGAGTTTAGGTACTTAGATGACACATCCATACAAGTTTACGGACCGCCGGTGCATGTTTCCCTCCTCCCAATGCGTACCTGGACGAACGTATACTCCCTCCCCTCCGACTCTCCCCTCCCATCTCTTCTTCTATTTTATAGCTGACAACTAAATATATAAAAACATTAATTAAATAGCCAATCTCTCCTACTTTAAGCTAACAACTAAATATGTTAAAAGCATTAATTAGTATTCTTAATTAAGCCTAATTTAAGACCTATATTGTAAGAAACATATGGCACATGGATCCATATTCTAACATTTTGCATTGTATAAACAATCAGAAATATTAGAGAACAATTTAATACGTGTATATGCTATCATACATTTTCTCCGTCCTAAAAATATAAGCCTATTTAGAATAATGATAAGTCAAATATTTTAAACTTTAACTATTAATAGCGTAAAAATAAAAAAATTGATAACATAAAAATAATATTAAACACAATGTAATTCCTTTTATCTAGAACAACTTATTTTTTATAAATATTATTTTTCAAAATAGCATCTCAAAGATTGTCCTAAAGTCCAAATATGCTAAAATTTAGGACAGAATGAGGATTGATCTATAAACATGCGTATCTAACAAATAGATTTTAAAAATAAGCGGTGCCGATAAAGAATAATTTTGAAGAAATTGTACTATCTCTGGTTTTTAATAGAGGACGTCATTGAATTTTTTACGCATGTTTGACCATTTAGTTATATTAAAAAATTGATAATAATTATTTATTTTGTTGTGACTTGATTTATCATTAAAGATAATTTAAGCATGACTTACATTTTCACATATTTGCATACAAATATTAAATAAGACGAATGATCACACACATGTAAAAAACACACCCTAAGAGACATGTCCGAGCATTCACGCGAACTTACTTGCTAGTTTACTTAAAATCAACAACAAAATCTCATCGCAATAAGTTTCGGTGTTTGGGGCGAACATTGACATCATCTTTGACATTATTTTTCTCCTTGGAGGCTTGACCTAGAAGGTCCTGCTCCATGTATGGGTGTTGAGTTTGTCGATCGCCAGAAGAACTAGGCTGTGTTTGCCCACACATGCAAAACAGAGTGATACATTTTCTTATGATTAATTAAGTATTTGTTAATTTTTTAAAAAAATGAATTAATATGATTTTTTAAAGCAGCTTTCGTATAGAAATTTTTTTTACAAAAAACTCATCATTTAGCAGTTTGAAAAGTGTGCACGTGAAAACGAGGGAGTTGAGTTAGGGAACTCGAGAACACAGCCTTACAAAGCTGCTTATGGTTGTAGCGATCAGCTCAGTAACATGACTTGGGCGGGTCTCCCTAGTTGTGTTGCCGCAATTCTTCTTTTTGTCTATTCTCTATATGCAATTATTTTTGCCTATATTTTAAATTAATTATGCAAGTCTAAGGTTTTCGGACCAGTTTCCCTAATAAATTGTGACAATTATTTTATTCTTGTTAATATAAAAACTCTTCCGTAAAAGTCTCTATCCCCATTTTATTCCACCTAGTTTTACTACACTGTAGTACTGTACGCTTAATTTTCAGCTGTGTACATCTGTTGAATGGAGAGGCCGGAGTGATATAATAAATGCTTGATTTCAGACCGAGCCAAGTGCATTTACTGTAAAACCTATCAATTGGGTGCAGGTAATCCTCCTCTGAAAGTGACCTAATTAACTGCAGGCAATTAGTTAATCAAGAATTAATCAGACAGAGGAGCAGGGTACAGTAACAAATCCAATACAGGTGCACGCGACGTGGCGCGTCGTGGGGTCTGTAGCAACAGCGTACACCATTGTCCAAAATAAATTAATTTTTCATGCATCCTATATATACCAATATAAAAAAAAAAGTTTATAACACCCTCACTTTTTCAAATTATAATATAATTCTTTCTCTTTTTTATCTATTTCTAATACATTAATTTTTAATTTTACAAACTTCGACGTGACGATTAGTAAAAATAAATTTACTTTAAGATAAATAGAGAGAACAAAATAATTTTTTTATTGTAGTAAGGAGTGTTGTAAGAGCTAGGGGAGCTGAGAGAGTGATGATCGATGCTACAGGAACCGTCCCTGTCTGTCTTTGCCCTAGCGAAGTCTTAGACTGAAGAGGACGAAACTGAAAAACTGGACCGCTCGCGTTTTTCTTTTCTTTTGTTTTTTGGACGATGATCGATCCAAATAATTGCACGAGTCGAAATCAATGGCGATATAGGTCGATCGTCAGACGGAGGAGGACGTCCGGCTCGTGGAAAACGCCGGGGACCAATCCTCCGAAAGAAGGATCTAGAGAGATTTTCCAACTTCTTCTCGGTTATCCGGCATCACGCGTTTGAACTGCATAGCTAGGCTACTCGCTTAGTTTTGATTTTTTTTTAAAAAAAATTTAACAATATCTATGACACAAAATTAGTTTTATTAAATATAACATTGGATATATTTTAATAATATGTTTATTTTGGGTTAGAAATGTTACTATATTTTTTTTATAAACTTGATCAAATTTTAAAAAATATTTGAATATATATATTTATAATGGAGGAAGTGCATTTTACTACTTGGTACTTTTATTTTCATTGTCTTCCCAGATCACTTAAAAGCGATTCATTTTACCACCTAATTATTATTGTATTTTATTTTTTTACGAACATGTTTTAAGTTGAAATTTCTTAGAATCATATATAACAACATAACCTATTTAGAAAAAGAAAGTTTTACTGTGCAACATTGCATTGAAACAATGATGGTGCATGAGGAATTTATGGCGCCATATAGAAGGTGCCATTTGTACGAGTAGCTATATTTATAATATCATTTTTTAACAAAAATCAGTCAAATTGCTTTTACACTATAAATTATACCTACATTTACATAGTAGTTGTGCTGTAAATTTTAAATCTTACAATGTAACTACATTATAAGTTTTAATGTTTACATTGTATTTTTTAATATATAATGTATAAGAGAATTAAGATTAAAGGTAATTAATTACATACTTAAAAGAGGATACAGGAGAGATAAAATCAAATTACATATAGGTGATAGAACAAACACATAGGAAAAAAGTGACTGAAATTTAACGAAAAATGTGACATCATAATTTTAGCAATCCCGAGTTTAATTACTAAAATAATCTAATTAAACACTACTGTTTTGCATGAGAAAATGCACAATTGTTTTTGGGGGAGGGAAGCAGGTCCTAGTTTATTAGTCTCCACAAAGCTCCACCCCAACATTCAATGACATTAAAATGTTGTCAAGAATGGTATCATTTCCCCCCTCTTTTTTGTTTGTACAACGAAATGTTCACATCATTTTGAGTTAAAGAAAATAGAGGATACACTTATACATCTATCCACCTTTATGCTTATCTACGAAAGATGATAAAAGAAGCTAACAATCAGAAAGCAATCTGCATTTGTTCCAGCCACCAATCTTTTAAAGCGGCATATATTCTGGAATCACTCCCATTTCCATCCTGCCTCTTTGACACTGCAAAAAAAAAAACAGAGAGACCTTTCTAACTGTGCAGCTGGAGCAATGGATGGTCCTGGCCATCCCAAGGCAATTTTTATGTGCCCTGTGAAGGATCATTTGAGGGGCAGGGTGGTAGTACTTGATCAGCAATCCCAACTGCAAGTTGATGGCGTTCAGGGATGGGCACAGTACTGGCTAAAGCAAGGGCATTGGTCCTCCATGCCACTGTAGTGTGGTCCCTTCAAGCTCAAAACAAGCATGGAGTGGCTGGCTAATCCACTGTGGTCCTTGTGGTAGTATCAACCAGTACATGAAGTTGCTGCTATTGCTTAGCATGGTAGTGGTTTTTCATGTTGTTTTGATGCTTGTATTGTATATATCCTTGCGTCTCCTTGTAATATATTGACTTTTGGACTGAGCACAACGTAAAAAGTTTTGATATTATTTTTTTATTAATTTTATATATAATAGAAGTAGTTTCTGCTCTCGGCACCAACTCTAGGTGCACATAGTCAGATCTTCCGTATTGTTATTTTGTATTAGAGCTATAAAATATTTTGGGTTGGAATCTTGGATGGCACAATAAAATGAAAATTTTGGACGTTGAAGGGCTATTAACTATTCCTGCTAGCTATATTTTTGACAGAGTGAGTAAGATTGTGCCGTGGCTTTAGTATCCGTGAAACTTCTAAAATTAGGTTGATGTGCAAGGTGTGGCGAATTGAGAAAAAATTATGCTAAGAAATTGTTTTGACCATATAGAATATTCAGCTCTGTACGCCATGGTTTCTTGTTGTGTTTCTGTTGATAGTATGAAGCTAAGCACTCAGGGACATCGTTAAAAAGAATAGCCTGCTATAGGCTATTGCTTAACAGTAACCAATAAAAAAGTCAATGCAGCAACAAAGGCAGCCTAGAGGCAGACACATTAATTTATAACCAATCCTGGATATGAAGACAATGACCGCCTTCCTAACAGTACTTTCAGAGCATCTTGTATTAGAAACCATTAAAAAAATCCATCTCTCTTCACCTTCTATAAGTTGGAAAACACAATTCTAGTTTGTGTCCTGGATGAAATAATCAGGGGGCAAGATCACATGTACGTGGTTTCATGTAGTCAGACAAACCGACCTTTTTGTCCTTTGTTTTGATCATGATAGTGGGCGAAATAAGTAGCTATGATCTGAAAGTTATATGTCAAAACAGTCAGTGCTTTGAGCCATAAATCATGGCCCATAATCATAGACAGTGCTTTACCAATCATTAATCTGTTTTATAGGCAATTCTTGTAGTATACCAATGAGCCTGTTCCAATCAAAGAGAGTGAATGAAATCAGGCTTCTTCTTAAAAGAAAAAAAGAAGATGTAAGATGTAACTTTTTTTCCTAAAATTTACTTGTTTTCTAGTCATACAATCTGGGAATAAGCTTCTCAGAGTTTTCATATCCTGCATGTGAATCATCTGAAAGCAGCATAGTTTGAACACACCAGAGTAACATATGCTGACCAGTTATTCTCCTAGGTTGAATGTTTGACATTGAAAATTGAAATCAGGGGCAGTCATGTGTGGATGAATCTTCTTCAGATCATATTCATATCCAGTCCTGCCGAATAAACTGAATGTGTGACAGAAGAAACAGAATAGGCTAGAGAGAGAGAGACAAGAGGAAAAGAGAAAAAAAATGCGATACCATGCCCTGTTGCCACATCACCAATGCACTTGGCAGTTGGCACTTGTGTTTTTATACTGCAGAAAGCTGAGGCTGAAAATTCAGGTATCAAAATCAGCATGATATCATCACTGATGTCACAGAAAGATCCTGTGGGGTAATTATAGTTTCAGACAAAGTTGGGCACAGGAAATACTTGTAGAGTATTTACCGGCCATGCTTGCTTGTAAAGAAAATAGCAGACACAAATTCCATGACCACTAACAGAAATTCATGACTGGTTAAGCAATACATAACCACAAAATTACAGAGTAATTTCTTTCTAATAAAGTTGCAGTGTCCTCATGTATATGTAGAAAGATCCTGTGTAGTTTGGGGTATTTTCCTTTTTGTTCCATCTGCACTCCTCAGGAAGAACAGAGTTTCTTTCAGTTAAGCAAACAAACTGTTCAACATATTTGGTCCCATGAGGTGTTTTTTGGGGCAGCACATTCGTGTTCTCCTTCCCTTCCCACATTCATCCTACGTATAGAAAAAACTGCTTTGAAGAAAACCAGTGCACCAAGAAAAGCTGACCAACCAAGAGAAAAAAAAATAAACCACGGTCCTAACTGACCAACTGAGAGAAAAATACAGGAGAAAGAAAAATGAAACCACGTTTATCAGATCCCGTTGTAACATACCGACATGTGACTAGTAGCTTGAATGATCCTGTGTAATTTTTCTTTTTTTTCCATCTGCACTCCTCGGGAAGAAATGCAGAGTTCTTTTTTAAAAAAAAGCAAACAAACTGTTCAATATATTTGGTCCCATGAGGTGTTCTTTGGGGCAGGACATACACTTTTGGTCAAGCATATTGAATTCCTACTAAAGTACTACTAAAGACTAAGATTGGACCTTCCAAAAAGAGCTTAATTATTGATTCACCAATTCTTGTCTTGACTATTCAAGAGCAAGTACATGCCCTAAAGAAAATGCCTGCCTTAACTGGCTCAAGATAGATATATGTCAAAAGATATCATCTGCCCATCCTGTCCACCAGAACAATATAGCCAGATTTGGCTTTCCTTTTTTAGAAATCTAACAGCTAATTCAGTGAGACCAGGACTAATTCAATCCTCAACTAGCATTACCGGCAAATGGAAGAACAGAAGAGGGTGTATAGCCTGTTTCAAACACAAGAATTTCACACGGAAAAAGTGTGATAGCTTTGGTTGGGCGGGCCCTGACTTTGCTGGTTTGGGCATGTGGTGTTTATTCCTTGGCCCAATTATAGTTTGGGCAATTAGGCTTCAGAATAATTAATTAACTTTGGTGTATCAAGATTGACCATATTGCAAGCGAAGCGAGGATGAAATTGCCTGATGCATATTACAAAAAGCAGCAGCAAAGGTCAGAAGAATCATCTGATCCTCATGAAAATTGGAACAGTCGTCAATCATTCTGCTTAAGAGAGCTGCACATATTCCCCTGAAGTTCTAGTGCTACGATCCCTCCTTTCAGAGTTCCGAGGAGGGTTAGAAATCTGAAAGCAAACAGAACTGAGCTCTTTGTTACAATTTTGAGCAACTAGATAAATGATTTGACTGGCTTTTGGTTGAACAATGGATGGCACAAAGCCTGTCACTGTGTTCTAACATATATCCTGAAATGCTAGGCACCTAGACAATCTAATTACCCTGCTACATCGAGTCACTCAACTAACCTAGGATATGCAGCTAAAATTAAATATGCCTCACCTGAAATAAAAGAACATGAGGCGGTATTTAATGGCAGTGATAACCACAGCTGCCAAACTCCAGCTAAAACTATGAAATGTAGGCAATTACATTTGACAAAATCCAGATGTTTGAACAAAACCTTCTCTACTAAGGCCATACCTACCATATACGCTTCGCGGATTTGCTGAAGCAGGAGGTTCAGCTGAAGAAGCACAGGCCCTGTCTGGATATCTTCCTCTATGTACATTGCCGTGCAGGTGAGCCGGCATGGAAGAATCTGAGACAAAGCCTGTGTTCTCTTGGAAGTACCTTGTTTGTGGATTGGAAGGTGACAACCTTGTACACGAGGCGAAACTGCCAGGAGGATGGTCTTGAGCATAATAAGGCCCAAATATAGAGGAAATTGGATCAAGGCCAGCATTGTCACCATAATCCACAACACTGAATGAATCTCTAGTGCTTTCAGTCGTAAATGAGGATTCGTCAGAGCTGGTAAACAGTGACCATTCACTTGATGTGGCATCAGAGAAGTCTGTGCTAATCGAGTCTGCAAAAGCATCATCCGTACGATAGAAATTTCTGGTTCTCAAAGCAGCATGCTCATCTTGCATATAGCCATCACCGTCTGGTCTAAAATCGTATATTCCGTAGGTTTGATCACTGGAAGCAAAGAGTGACTCAGTATGATTCAGGTCTTGCTTAGAACCCTTGGAGGATTTTGATGAATGGCGCTTTGAACATGTTGGAACTGATGATAGGCCCTTCTCAATGTAAATCTTCGGTGGGCGAGGAAAAGATCTGAAGGTTACATAAATATGAGATTGCTGCAGGCACAGAACAATTTTATCTGATAATATAGATATCACAAATATCACAGATCGTATGTACCTCATGTAGAACAGCATATATGCACCTTCTGACATAACTTGATTCAGTGAAACAGCCTGGACCTACATTCATCCAAATCATCATATCAGTTCTTTTGATTTTTCAGATTTTTAAATGTGCATATAGCAGCCTCCTAAGAAACGTGATATCACATGCTAAAAAGACATGAAAGTCTCGACACAAAGCACTCTTACTGTGATTATCAGAATTTTTGGTTGAATCAAAGATGCTCCCATAGGATCATACTGTGTGATCATATACTATAGTCCAAGATCCTAATAGTGCATTTTTACCAATCTAGTTATATCAAATAGACTGGTACATTTGTCACATCTTTTAATAGCATTGTACTGGTATTGAAATTTTATAGTCATTGAACACCTAGAAATTGAAAGTTGCCTGTCCTTATCCCATACAGTAAGATAGTTTGGACACAAAGCATAACTTGCGAACACATTATACTTTCAAATGGTTCTATTAAAAAACACAGCATATGATAGAACATTTGCTCCTTATACAAATACCCCCTCCAGTAATAAAATATTGTTGTTTTTTAGGATAGGTACGATAAAGGCAAGTTAAATATGACCAGTATTGTTTAACATGTAGGTTTTAAGTATATGAAAATGATGTACTCAAGTTCGTCATACTTTCCATAAAATTAAACTTGAATAACTTTTTAAGATTTATGCAGCATAATTAAGTAGTCAAAGTTATGCATTGTTTAATTTGAAAAGTCAAAAACAGTATCCTTTTGTGACTAGAGGGAGTAATTATTATATAGATATATGGATGGATAAAAACTGAAACTTAAAAATTAAAAGGACATGTGCAAACATAATTAGATATACAGTGAAATTCCATACACACAAAAACAGTAAGTTAAACCATAACTGCATTAGGAGAAACAGAGTATATTATGGCCCACTGGAAAGTTAATCTCATGCTACTATAATAAATCTAGACCTATGTGGTTCTATAGGATCCTAAGTAACTTCTTAAAGCAACACCTATACAGGTTCCTAATTTAAATTAAGGAAATTCATCAGAACCGCATTCCTTCACATTTTTTAGCACGTACCTCTGAATCATCAATTCTCAACCATGTGCCCTGCATATCTTTGACATATGATATGTAATGTCCAGAGAATGATGCATTTTCTGTGTCCACATGTACAACCACAGCATACAAGAAGTAAAGAGGAGGATTATCACCAGCTCCAGTCACAAAAGGAACCATGTCCAACATATCAGGAAAAGTAACACATTTGTTGATCTTGCCATACTTCCCTGTCTGGAGCAAGAAAATATTCACTTAATTTCATCATATAGAGGGAGAAATCATGCAACAGTGTCTTCAGAGTGGCTAAATAGGCAAATGTTATTCATATAAGTGATCCAGCCAACGAACTGTGTGCTTCAATTTTTCCCAAAATGTGCTTACATCATATAATGGAAATTAGTCACTTTTAACTGGATATTCTCAAATAGTTAGGTAAATATCTCATGTAAACTACAGTACTGCATAAATGTGCAAGTAAATGCTTCCAACATCTAGCTAAATAGTAGATATGATACAAGCAATTACTGGGAATTTATCAATATCGTATGAAATCAAATAGTACCTGGAATCTTTTAAGAACTACAGTTAATATATTTGGCACCTCATGCACACTTAATTGCTTCCTAGCTTTGACATAGGCTGAACACCTGCATTAAAAGATTAAAATACAGGTTCAATATGTTGTGATGGTGTGATCCAATGGAAATGATGGATAAATGTATTAGTTGCAACAGCACCTTCCACATTTATACATATTTTCTCCATCCAAATCTTCAGGAGAAGTGAATTGTGTCAAAGCATCTTGCAAGGACTCCACCCAACCATGAATCTCCAAAGTAAGATCCATTATATTCTCGTATCTTTCAGATTCATGGTAGCATCTGAGGCACTTAACCTAGTTTCATTAACTAAATCAGTTAGCATAGAAAAACACAATGAATGGCCAACTAGCAAGATAATTGGCATGAAGAGGAGAAATCTTAAGTGACTAAACTGCATCTTTTTACAAGTGGGGAGAACATATTCACAGCAATTACACAGGATAACAAACTGTACAACACTAAATAAATTAGCAGCTATCTTCAAAATTACACCTGAGAAGTCAGAGACTTATTAAGTTACCTTAGATTTAAGACGGCCACCAAACATCTGCTGTATCAGTGTAGTTTCCTGCAAGCTTGCTTCTACCTGCTTCTCACCACCAAGTCCATCCAGGCATGCCCCTTGCATAGACATCACAAGATGCCTGGTAGTTTTCAAATTGAAGCACATCAAGCATAATGTCAGTGCATGGTCACAAATAATGGAACTCTTTTCAGATTGCAAATACTTCAATTATAATTTCCCTTCTTCATTAATCTATTTCATGGAGCGTGAACATATCGGAGCATGAGGATATTAGAAAAGGACACATTAAAACTCAAATATTCAGATACACTAGTGCATTACAGTTCCAGTAATCAGATTATTCACTTGGACAACATTCTTTTTCTTTTTTTCTCTCTCCTGTTACATAGAAGACACACACACACACACACTGCACACACCCATGAGTGCACCCCTTAATACATGTCCAATCAAAGAAGGTTAGGGACAAATATGTGAACTTCACAAAATTTCAACTGAAGCACACCAGTGTGTGTGAGTAAATGTGAGCAACAATATCAACAGATGAAGTTCCTTTGCATACCAGTGGATTTTTTTTTAGGGGGGGGTGGGGGTGGCTACAGCAACAAACAGTAAATGATTGTACTAGCATCCTTAAAATAAAAAGATATAATCATCAGAAGCAAAATAGGCCATAAGAAAAAACAGATTTTGGAACTTTTTAGATCAATTTTCAAGGAAGTCGACAAATTTCATCAACTTCTGACTGGCCATGTGCAAATAAGAAAAAGGAACCCTCCTGGTCGTGGTTCTTCGCGTTTGTTGCCCCTTTTATTATGCATACCCAAAATAAAGCAACGATTCCTTTTAGCTCCAGGATAGGTGTACGCAAAAAATGCTTCTCTTACATGAGGAAATATTTCAATAAATTTTGATAGTGATCAAGCAATAATGTGGAATAAATGATTTGGCAGGGTTTTCAAAGCAGTACTCCCACTTGTAATGAAGTTATCTTATCACTAGAACAGCCTAAAAAAGATAGCAAGCTATCACAAACGAAAACTAGAAGTAGCATGTAACAGTTACAGCACCTTAAAAATTCATGAGCATCTTCTTGACTTCCACCACCCAAGCGACATCCAATATTCCTCAGATTAGAAAGGATTCTACTTGGAGAAACAGGTCCGCCGCTTTCACGCAAAGTTGAAGCATATTGCTCAAGTTCACACATAAGGCACCAATTCTTTGAGCAACCTAAAAGAATAAAGCAATCAACGTCAAAGAAATCAGAGATGGTGAGATTTCACAACTGCATCAAGGAGGGTGGGGGCTTGAGTTTTGGTATTACAGTCTTTGGAATGCAATCTCAAAAGCAAATAGATCATCAGGGGTTTTGTGCACATGAGACATTGTAGAACAGCATTTGCATAGCAACTGCAAAAAAAAAGAAAAGAAAGGACCAATAACTATCAGATAGTGACATGTGACCAAACAATTGTTTGGAACACGGAAATGAGAATGGAAGAAACAAGAGTCAAATTTTCTGTTACGATTCTTAGGTTCTGTTATTTGCAGAACTCATTACAATGAACACTCAATGAACAACGTTAAGTACCTATTTCCACAATTGAAAAGACCTCTAGGTGAGATGCCCCGTACTTCATACTGAAAAAACTTAACAAGATCTTCATACGGGAACAGTACCTGAAGTGTCAATTTAGAAACAATGCCCTCAGCCTTTTGATACAGAAACTGTGAAATAACGTAACTCAAGATATATCGTGGATGATTCAAACCTTACTCCTCTTGTTATCATTGATCAAACCCACCAGACTGGTTCTGAGAAATTTTGAGGGCTTCTTCAGAGCTTCAACCTTTGATGCTCCTACTTTTGAGATGCCATTGCATCCTTGCAAATTGTTGCTTGTTGAAACAACTGTTTTGGTAGGTCCTGCGAAATGTAGTAAATATATGAGATAAACGAGGGAACCATATGACAAAACAAGCCCATTTTATCCAATAAAGAAATTATGCACTAACTTTGCTCATTTTTGTTGTGGGGATTCTTTTCATGGCCATCATATTGTTGTGGTGTGAACACCTTCTCCTGTGATTTTTGTGATGACGACACTTTACCAGATGGGTATGGTGGTTTCTTATGTATCATGTTTCCTTTTCCGGTAATTTTTCCAGATGAGTTACTTCTTTGTAGTGACTCTGCAGCAGATGCATATGGCCCCTCACCAGAACTGATCATATCAGAAGTTAAATACACACCCTTATCAGGTTCATAAACCGTGATGCTTGCTTTGGGCCGCTTTCTTATTTCAGGGGCATAATTATTGGGTTGATGTACCACACTGTTGAGAGGATGAATTTCATCACGGTTGCCACTGTTTTCACCTGAACCAGAACTGTTATTTGAACCCTGAAATGGTAATGTAAAGGATTGGATTACTTAAAACAAATTTGTGAGAGAAAATTGTAAGTAAGCTTGGCTAAGCTACCTTATTTCCTGACAGAATCTCAGAAGAGGGGACTTCTCCTTCAGTACTATAATTGTTCTTCTCATATGATCCAATAGCAGCACCATTTTCACTTGTATGTAGAAATTGGTTTGGTTTATTCATGTTGCTTCTGTCTGACAGAAATGGGCCGGTATCAAGATTATAGCTATCTGTTGTCACAAAGGATGGCTCTGACATGGTATCGAAATCCATGTCATGCAGATGAACATCGCTCCCTCGAAGAGGTGAGCTCAGGTTACTTAAGAATGGCATCTGTTCAGTATTCTCAGTAGGAGGTAGCCCACCAGAGCTGCTAGTACCAAAACCATTCCATTGCTGGCATGTTTGCTTATGACCATGTCTCCAGTGAATTATTTGGCACTTTCCAGAGCTGTTGAACATCAAAAGTCATAACATGTACATTAACACAATCAGATAGGCTACGTGATAGAGAGAGATGTGGTGCAAGGCAACTTGAGGAGTGGCAAATACTGAATTTAGCATTTTTCAAATACCAGCTGTTAAGGTCATCACAATTGCCATAGTCATATACAGTCAAAGTACCACTTTCAAATACCTACTAGGGTACTATTAAGGACATAAAAAAAGTAGTAGTTACCATTTTTCAGTAGAATGATTGGCATTGCTATGTCAAAGGAACAAACAGGCCAAGCTAAAGAAGAAAGAGTAGATAAGATTTTTTATTTTCAAAAGCATGTGATGGGTACATTTTATTTAGTATAAAATTGATTATAATGAATAGACTGCACATGATGGAGAAGAGAAATAAAGAATCTTACCAGTATCTAACAGACTTGCATCTGGAACAGCGAGTCTTAGCAGGTCCATGGCAAGTAGCACACTCATGGTATTCAGGTCTTGCAGAAGGTGCAGACCTTAAATAAGACATGGGTCTTAAAGAAGGTCCTGGCAATATATCGTCTGGAGTCGCCATTGTTTCCACCTTGAAGGTTTCTTCTGCAGCTCGCTGGGCCAGCACACTTACCCGTGCCTTCTTATTTACAGCATCATGCCATCTTCCCAGAAGAAAATAAGCTATCACCGGAAGTACAATAAATACAACAAAGAGTACAGGCACATCAGATTCCCTTGGTTGGAGCATGTCCCTAACAGAATATTATCATCCAACTTCGATATTTCTCTTCTTCAGCTTGAAAAATCATTCCAGATTGCTGATTGACCTAAGAAAGCAGCATAACAAAAATTAAGTTTAGAGCTTCCACTTTGCACTATCACGAAAGTGGAAAATGACAGTGAAAATATCAATATTCAGAGATTTAGGGACTATGAGAACATTAAGCTTCTCGACAAACTAGCTATTGGGGCCTCATTTATATGCATTAGAAGATAGATCTCTCAGGCTTCAGCTTGATGGGAGTTTCCAGTGCGCAAAGCTGGCTTAAAGTTTTACGGTAGCTTCAGAATGACGGCATGAGCTTACAAGCACATAGACTGAAGCTATACCAGACACTATCCTACTTTATAATCTCAAAAATAAACAAAATGTGGTACTACAATACTGGTTGAAACAAAAAATTATATGTGAATGGCTAAATATTCAAACCCACCCAAAAAAAGGACAAGTTCATAATAGAGTCAATCTTCACTGTAATATACCCAAAATTTCTAGCCAAGAAGGCACTAGAATACCTGAAACGCATCATTACCAATATCACACAAATAATATCATTCCCAAACATTAATGAAATCCATCCACAATCTTATGCAATAAATTCCGCCCATATTTCCCAAAAAAAACACCCTGCATAAGACCTAACTCGCGTGCACCACATTGACCACAGCAATGCCAAATAGTACCAGTTCTCTAACCCAAACGAATGAGAAATCTACAATCTCCCAGATCCCAAGCACGCACGGGGAGGCGAACTCCGCCACGCCCAAATTTCCCCACGCGGGCGCCCCGCTACAGGCGTCGGCGCACGAACGAACCCCCCCCCCCCCTCCCACCACCACCGGTGGATAACACCAGCGAACAGCAACGGATCAGCACTGCCCACGCAAGGAGCGGAACCCCGCCGCAGAAACGGCCGATTCTTCGTGGCGCGAGGCGAGGGGGAACCCGAATCGAAGGTGAGTCTAGGGTTTACCAGGCGAAGGAATGCCGCAGCCCCCGGGCGGATCTCCGGGCAGAAGAAAAGGAGGCCGCGCCTCCGCCTTCTCCTAACAGATCGAGCGCGCGCCCCACGCGACGGCGCTGCAGGCGGAGACGTCCGCCCCGGCGGCGGCCGGAGAGGCAGGAGTCGCGGCGAGCGGCGGCGTAGGCGGAGGCGGAGGCGGAGTAGGGCTCGCTCGCTCAGTCGCTCGGCGGCTGCTGCTGCTACTGTGCGCTGCGCTGCGCTGCTCGATCGCTGCGTGCGTCGCCTCGTCTCGTCTCAGTCTCGTCTCGTGTGCGAATGGGCGTGTGCGCTTTGCGAATTTTTCCGCTTTGCTTCCACCGGCATTCGCTTGCTTGGTCTCCTCGGTTTCTCCCTTCCCTTGTGGGAAAGAGAGAGAGAGGGTGCGGATCCGGGATTTTCTCTTTTTTTTTGATTTTTTGTGCCCGTCCGATCGGGGAATGGACGGTAGGGATGAGAGTTGGCGTCGTCTGTTCGCTTTTTTTAGGTCAGATTTGGTGTTCTTTTTTTATGCAAGACCGGTGTCAGCACACGGCGTAAATACTCCGATGGGTATGGTCTAAAAACTCTAAACTCTAATAAAGTGTAGTAGAAAATACCGTTTGTTAGTGAAGGAGTCATACTTTATTGAAAAGTGATGATGTTTCAAGGATCAATCAGGTTTCTGTTTTTCTTTTCTTTTTGACAGTTGCTGATTTGTTCTGGAGACCTTTTTTACTTCATTTATATTTAACAAAAGCTTTAATATTTTTAAGATATGTTTTCAGGTATTTGTGTTGTGTGTGGTATTTAGCTATGGATTGTTATTTGGGAAGCTAACACAGAGAAGTGGCTATAGATATCCTTCAATGCTCTTTTTATTGTGATTTCTTATCTTTTTTTTTTGCCCGCTCTATACTAGGTCAAGTACTCTCTTCATTTCAAAATGTACGACGCTGTTGATTTTTTTTAACATTTGACCATTCGTTTAATTTAAAAAATTATATAAATATCATTTTTTTACTTGTTTTATCATTAAATAAACTATAATCTTAACTTATACTTTTATATATTTGTATTAAATTTTTGAATAAGACAAATGACCAAATATTATGAAAAAAATCAACGGCATCATATATTTTGAAAAAAAGATAGTAATATTTATTTGCAATAATTATGTCAGGATTGAAAATATAGTTTGGAATAAAAATTTAGGGACTACATATGTGTATTAGTAATTTTAATCCTCGGTCACTAAAACCTTTATGTGGTTTGTCGGTTACTAAAAACTATTGTACGGTAGTACGTACAAAGATAAACAGTGTCAGATATATGGAACAGTAGATTGGTTTGTGGTTAAGGACATGTTTAGTTGCAAAATTTTTTTGGAAAAACATCACATCAGATATACGGACACACATTTGAAGTATTAAACGTCAACTAATAACAAAACAAATTACAGATTTCGATTGTAAACTGCGAGACGAATCTTTTGAGCCTAATTAAGCCATCATTAGCACATGTGGATTACTGTAGCACTTATGGCTAATCATGGCGTAATTAGGCTTAAAAAATTCATCTCGCAATTTACAGTCGAACTGTGCAATTGGTTTTTTTTTCGTCCACATTTGATGCTCCATACATATGTCCAAACATTTGATGTGATGGAAAAGTTGAAAGTTTGAAAAAAAAATTTAGGAGCCAAAACGAGGATCTCAATATAGTACATCCAAATGCATCTGAGTTGGGACAAGTTTCTTATTCACTTGACCACCTGATGCCACAACTTTTTTGATATATGTAAAAACCTGATCAGTCTTAAAAATTCCAATGAAAATGTCAAATGAAAAGGTATGGGAGAAATAAAAGATACTTCTTTTGTGGGGGTGTTATTAATTACTTAGGAGTACATTTGAGCATATTTATATTAGTTATCCTCGTTGATATACACGCATGTGCCAATCGAAATGCTTTCTGTCAACTTTTCATCCTCAAAAATAAAAGTGTAAACATGATAATGTACATGAGCTGCATAATCGAAAAGCCGAAGATAACCGGCCTTCAAAATAGTAATGCTAGAGCTTCATGTCACTGGCTAAATAGAACATTGTTAAGGTAAAATGAGTAACAACAAAGTGACTGAAGAAACCGGCCTTCACCAACTTGCATTACGAAATTGCATGGAAAGATTCGAGATTTGATCGTCTTAAAAAATAATAAAATCTTAAAAATAAATCTAAAAAAGTAGCTGCAGGCAAGCCCGTGAAGGGTGGTGCTGGCATATGTGTGCTGTTGTACATTTTGGGGGTACCACGACATATTTTGGGCACCTCAAAAGAACAAAAAGATGCAAACAAAGGAGGGGTTGTACGTACCACTATTGCATCGGTACTGCCCCATGATGTTATCATGTCACCGCAGCGCTCCCCTACAAATTCTACTCGCTTTTTGAGGGCACCCTGTCAGTGTGTGTGCGCACTGCTGCCCGTTTGAAGTAGATTATCTGTTGGTTGTAAAAATAAATTAAATATTTTGTTAAAAAGATAAACATAACAATATAGCGGATTAATGCCTGAGACATAGGAATAGAGAGAGGAGGAGGATGGGATGGCCCACATGTTTCTTACAATATGTTTTTATTACTCTTTTCATTTTTCAGTAATTGACAATATTAACTGAGCTTTACGAACTTTGATCATGATTTTTATATTAATGAATTTGCAAATACTTGGAACTGTTTTTTAAAAGGAAAACAGCTTGGGACTTTGTCTCCTTTATCGAAAAAAATATCTTGACTCTACATTGATAATTAATTCCAATGCAAAAGTTTCCCCTCAAAAGAAAAAAGTCCAATGCAAATTTTGGATCTAGCAATATGCTTTTTACTGTGTAAAAAAATAATATAAAAATATTATTAGACAAAGTTGGCGTAGGAGAATCCATCTTTTAGTTATATAAAAAGGGAGAGAGTACTAAATTTAGGGTTGCCTTTTATATGTTTGTAGTAGAGGAAGTTAAATATAACGGTAATTGCACACATACTATGCAAAATAAAAGTCCCCCCTACTGATGAAGTATATTATTCATGAAGAAGGTTGGAGTATTTGTGTAGCATAGATTATGCATATTTCCACAAATTAGAACCATAGAAACGGGACCATAAAGACATGAGACCGTGAGAGTAGTTGGAAACCGTAGAAACACTGACATTTGTTACGCACATCCCTATCCCTACAAATCAAGTTTTAAGTCTTACTGAGTTCACTTGGCCACTTGGGTGCCTATTTTCTTCTCTAGTAATATGAGCATTGTCTATAACTGTTTTGACACTATTATGCAATCAATCTAATAGAAATGGATTGTGTTTACCATTCTATCAACATCTTTTGAATTTTACTAATCGAGAAAAATATTAGTCCATCTGTGCGCCCGCAAATATAAGCGATTTTGATGTTTAAATTTTGTCCACAAATTATAAATGATTTTGATGTACCGCTTTCCCAATCCATTCGGCCATTGCATTTATTGCTCACTGATAGTTCAATTGCTAGACATGATCTTTTTCAATTATAAGAAATTTCTGTCTCATCAAAGTAATTTTACTTAATATTAAAATCTTCTAAACAACTTAGAATCACTTATATTTTTATATTTATGAACAGAAGGAGCAATTGTCGGACAATTAAGCTCAACTGCTCATGAGAGTCGACTCACCACCGGCAACATCTCCCTGCTGCCTCACCAGTCTCCGGCCCTACACTGTTCCAGTTGTTATCCTGCAAACATCACGCGATGACAAGCAACAGTGGTGGAGACCAGAGAATCACGATGGAGCCAGGCTACCAAATTATATACACATCCCATACATGGTCAGCAAGATTAACATGTATCCATCGTCAATACTCAGCCCCGTTCGAATGTGATACAAAACAGATAAAAGATAAATATATTCGTGTCACGCTTTTCAAACTGCTAAACGGTGTGTTTCGTGCGAAAATTTTCTATATGAAAGTTGTTCTAAAATATCAGATAAATCCATTTTCAAGTTTGTAATAATTAAAACTTAATTAATCAAATATTAAGGTCACCTCGTTTTACGTGAAATACTTAATCTTTATCTTTATCTTTATTTTTAGAAGATTCAAACACCATCTCAAATACTTAAGAACTCAATGGACTTCAATGGAGCCATAATAGAGGAAAGGACCCATATTGGCTTCCATTAAAGCCCCCCCCCCACCCTTTGGGGTTGAAACTTGAAATACTTTAGAAAATCTTGAGTTGAATTTCTATAATCTTTTTAGTCGAAAGTCGGAATTTCAAGTAGATAATTGTATAAACATCAAGCTAAAAATTTTCTTACCAAACCAAGGTAGTGTTTTGGGTTTGAAGCTAAAATTGTTAAGATCCCCTAGAACCAAAAAGTTGATACATATGAGCAGCTTTCTTGCAAAAAGAAAATGACAGTACACAAAATAAAAACTAGGGAATGTCTAGATTTCAGACGTCTAAAAGTTTCAAAATTTTCAATTCATTTATCTCATCCATTGGATGAAGATTTTTATCCAATGGTTCTTATTAATCCATTATTACTTATTTAAACAAAGTTACTTATTTCTTAGGCAAAAAGTTGAACAATTAGTTGTTCTAACCTAAATATGAAATAAACTACAAGTCATGATTTGTTTTTTAGAAAATTACATGAAAAATATTCGAACTTGGATAAAAATAAAGTAAAATCATATATAACAACAAAATTATACTTAAAAAAATAAAATTACACATTGCACAACACTGTAATTTTAAGTTTAGCAATGCACAATTTTAGGTCACTGAAAATTTACAAACCTCTAAGCATCTGAAATTTTAGTTCAGATGCTAAGAGCTCCTTTTAGACGCAGGAATTTCATTGTAATCAGTTAGACTCCAGAGGACGCGTAAAGACAAGCATAGAGAATTTCCACACCATAACCATCTCCAAAATAGTATACTCTCTTCAAGCTGATAATACTTATCATTTTGGATAAGGATAAAATCAAACTTTAAAATCTTTGACTATAAATAATTTTTAAAATATTTATCTTATAAATATGTAGACCATATATATATATATTAGTCTTAAAAAATATCTTAATAAAACCGTAGATTTATTAATATTTACATATATATTATAATAGAAAATAATAATCAAAGTTATTTTTTAGATACCGTGTCTTTGTTCATAACGAACAAGCCGTAGTAGTCAAGAACGGCTGCTGAATATATACAACGTAGCTCTAGCAATTTCTAGACAGCTTCGGACTCATCCCGTGTGGATGAGAAACTAACCGTATTAAACTCTTCGGTCAACGGATGACGTTGATGGGGGTGGGTCAACAGGGGAATAATTGCAAAGATTCCCCCAAGCACATTGTGAGTACCTCCGATTAGTCCACCTAAAAATCTACTAATCAAACTGAAAATGATTTATTTTGGGGGCTTCAATGCCGTTGACGCTTGCTGTTTACGCTAGAAAAAGGAAATTAACAAATTGAGAAGAGGACAGCTGATCTATCCATTTCCACATGGTTGGGTCTTGCGTAGGAAGTTTTTTTCTTGGAGCTTAACCAGGAAGCTGAATAATGTACAGGGAGTAGCTTTTTATAAAAAGGCTTCAGCTTCTGTGTGGATTTTGGTAGAGGGGAGCTTCCGCTGAAAGCAATCATCAGTTAAAAGTCCCAACTCTCCAATCCAACTAGGCTTTGTTAGTTGCTGACTTCCCAAAACCTAACGGTGCGCACGGAAAACGAAACGGTCCATTAACACATGATTAATTAAGTATTAGCTAATTTTTTTTCAAAAATGGATTAATTTGATTCTTTAAGCAACTTTTGTATAGAAACTTTTTGTAAAAAAATACATCGTTTAGTAGTTTGAAAAGCGTGCGCGTGAAAAAAAAGATATGTGAGTTGGGAAACTAAGCCACTAGTGTCTTTCTTGGTTTCTAGGTACTAGCAGTACCGTCTCCGTCCCAAAATACGCGTAGCCGTCGATTTCCGTGTCCAATGTTTGATCGTCCATCTTATTTGAAAAATTTATGAAAAAACTTAAAATAAATTAGTCACACATAAAGTACTATTTATGTTTTATCATCTAATAACAACAAAAATACCAATCGTAAAAAAATTTCAAATAAGACGAACGGTTAAACGTTATATGTGAACAGTGCAAAACTGCACTTATTTTGGGACGGAGGTAGTACTTTACTTTTAGGGGACAACTAAAAATTTCGTTTTATAATAATTGAGTTATGAAAATTGTTGTATCTTTTTAAACACAGTACATGCAAAGCGCTTAACCCTTATAAATGCCCGCACACACCTATGAACACCTCCAAAGACTATACCAGGGTGGAGACAATCCTACAACTTGCCTCCATAATCATGTTTAAATTCTTTTATTTTACCATTCAAAATTTGAAGAAAACCTATAACCCACTAGTTGAGCCCTAGGTTTTGATAATTTTTAGCTCCTCCAAGACCATTATATCTTAAGATTGACAAATCATTCTACACGCTTCGTCATTGACGAATATGTCGTTTACCACCAAAAGAATAATTAGCCATAAATACGATGAGATGCTACCTTGTAACAACTGATAAGAGACCAGAGCTTTTTTTTTTGCATGGTTTTGAAAGGGGGTGGGGGTGTAAAGAGGCCTTGCATGAGATGTGATAAACTCTTCATCGTTTTGTCCCTTTTGGACCTAGAATCTATATATCCTATATACTCTCTTCCTCTCAAAATAAATTAATCTGAATTCATAGTACTAGGACATGTCACATCCCATACTAGATTAATTTATTTTAAGATGGAGGTAGTCAAATTCATAGTACTAGAATATGTCATATCTCGTACTAGATTAATTTATTCTTGGACGAAGGTAGTAGTTGAAATAAAAAGCTTGATATGCATTTGAACCGTATCATCTATGAAAATAGGAGCATTTGGATCACTCTTATGATTTGATCTCAACCATGCATATATTATGTGCATTTACAACTCATTTATTGTAGTTATGGCAAATAAAGCTCAATATACATTGAACCATCTCTTTTATAAAATTAACCGCAACTGGACCCCTCTCATTCTTGATACACCCATGTGTTATGTACAATTATAATTCCTAATCAACTAGCAGTAGCATAGAGCTCAAAATATTGTTCTTTTAGGCATTAGGATTGTACGATTTACAAAATTGTTTTCTTCAAGTTCTCTTCGAAGTATTTCTAAACTCTCTGCTGCAACACGCAAGGTTTCCACGAGTTTTTCACATGATTTACACCCTATAATTTCATAGGAATTAGTTACAAATTGAGGGGAAAAAAAGTATAGCCTTCCAAGGGCTTTAAGGCGAACATAAAGCTTAGATCAGGACATCAGGTACGAGAGCTTCCCATGACTTTTGAACCGATCGATTATAAACATCGCTTTAATTTGCTTCCCTTCAATAATTATTCTGGGCTACTAGTAGCTACTCTAGCTAACACAAGATGACAAAAGCCAAAGATGCACACAGTACTCAGAGCACTAGACCAAATAATCAACCAAACAAGCCCATGCGATGTAGTAGTACCCATCAACATCCGTGTCTCCCAAGCCGTGCTTTTTGTTTGCATTGCATTGCATTTCATGCACGGAGAGAATAATCGGTTCAGGAAGGAAAGAAGCCAAACTAGCCAAGACATTGTTGTCCTCATCGCCATGGACGGTTTCTCCAACGGGGAAAGATGCAGAGCGAAAGGCGAGGCGACGATCTGATCTCATCTGATCGATCTAGTACGCGCCGTTGATGAGACTGGCTCGTACTATGTCGTCGTCGTTAACGCCCCTGCCTTTTCTGAAAGTTGCAATGCAGACAGCTGCCATTCGGCGTACCGTGTGTCCGTGTACAGTACGTGGTAGTACGTTGCATCGATCATGAGATGCAGTAGCAGCAGCAGCTGCTGGAATTCGAAATTCGATCGAGTAGCTAGCTAGGTAGCTATAGGCTATATAAGTTAGCTAGCTGCTGATCGATGACGAAACTGTATGGAGTGGAGTACTATATAGGTGGGTTTTGGGTGAAATGCAGTGTTGATCTAAGGCTGCGTTCTTTGTTTGTAACTAGTTAGAATTAGCTACTTCTTTTTTTTTATTAGCACGTTTTTTAATGTTAAATGATATGTTTCGTGCGAAAATTTTCTATAAAGAAGTTGCTTAAAAAAATTAACAAATTTATTCATCAAAATTTTATATATTAATACTTAATTAATCACATGCTAATTACATTTTCCGTTTTACATGTGGCTAATCAGCTCATCCCAACCTCTGAAAAGAACACACAGCCTAAAACACTTTTCGCTTTTCTGATTTTGTCACTGGATCTCCTTTCCTTTTTCTTTTCAAAGTATGATGATGTCCAACTTGTCTAGTCGACAAACATATGAGGTGTCGAATGAATGGTACTAAGGCTGTGCTTGTATGTGTGAATTCCCATATTTCACTTCCTCATTTTTCACGTACACATATTTCCTGAAGCGATGTATTTTTTTTAAAAAAAATATAGAAAAATTTCTTTAAAAAATCATATTAATCTATTTTTTAAATTTTTTAAGCTAATATTTAACCAATCATGTGCTAATGAGTTGCTTCGTTAAACATGTGCGGGAAAGAAGTTCCTAAAGTGAGCTTCCGAACATAGCCTAATACTGCGTTCTGAAAAGAAGATTGAAAACTTCTCTTCTGTACACGTAAAACGGGGTGTCTTATTAGTATATAATTAATTAATAGTTATAAAAAGTTTTGAAAAATAGATAAATATGATTTTTAAAGCAACTTTTTATAGATTTTTTTGAAAAAATGCGTCGTTTAGCAGTTTGAAAAGTGAGCGCGGAAAACGAGGGAGTAGAAGTTGAGAACTTGTAGCTTCAAGAAAAATTTTCCTTAAACCCTTTTAATTGTTTTATTTTAAAAATAAATTGCTCCAAAAGTTATTTCTAAATCTCAACCTTTTGACCATGCCAGTCGGACTGACGTGGCGAAACAATACTGACACACCAATCTGAACGGCATGATAGTGTAATTTGGCCACATAGGTTTGGCTGGTGTGGCAATGTTGTTTCACCACAACACTTAGGTTAGCATGGCCACACAAAACTATCACGCTTGTCATGAGTGGCGTGACGGTATTGTTTTGCCACGTCATACGAGATGGCGTGCTTTAGAAATAAGTTTTGGGAGAGTTTATTTTTAAAATTAAAAATTGAAATTTTTAAAAAGTAATAAAAAATATAGTTATGAACACACCTTTCCGGCACGCATGTTTCGCAAGTGTTAAACGGTGTTTTTTATATAAAAAATGGATGAAAGTCTGTCTAACACCCTGAACTTTAAAACTGGACACCCAACCCCGTGAACTTTGAAATACCATTCATATTACCCCCTAAAGTGGTTTTGATGATGGTTTTGCATATTTGGAAAGCTTAAATGAAAAACTTTGAATAATTAAACATTATAGCATATTTACATATCATCGGTTGTAAGTCATCAATTTATACTTATATGGTAATACCATAATATTATTATTATGTTTGTACTTGTTTGCAAGTGAGAACTAAGATGGAATAAGAAGAAAGATTTAAGTGGAGATTTATAATATACATGTCAAATGCGTGTGTCACATAACCAGACTCATCCAACCTATATGCAAATTAGATAAAAACCACCATAAAAAACTACCTTAGAGGTTTATGACTTTTCCCAAAAATTTATATAGAAAAATTGCTTTAAAAATCATATTAATCTATAATTTAAGTTTTTAAGCTATTATTAATTATACGCTAATGAACTATTTCCTTCGTGTCAAAATATAAAAAATTTTGATTGGATGAGACACATCCTAATAATATGAATTTAGACAGGTTGTTCAAATAACTATGAATTTAGACAGGTTGTTCAAATAACTATCTATATTAGTAGTATTAAAATATGTCCAATCTAACCTTATCTAAATTTATAATATTAAAATATGTTCTATCCAAATAAAATCTTTATATTTTTATATTTTGAGACGAAGTAACGGAGCACCTCGTTTTCCACGAGGAGTCGTGGAAGATAAGTTCCCAACTCCTACTGACCTCACTTGATAGAGCAGCCCAGCTTAGTTTCGTTTGATGGCCATAGAAGAGAGTCTGAAAGTGGACCGTCCAGTGTTGTAAGCAGGCCACATATAGCCCATATAAGCGTCTCCATACCTGCACACTGACAATTGACACAAATATATTGTCCTGATGTAACAAAAATATAGAGTATAATTTCCATATGTTCTTTTTACCTGCTAAAGCACAATTTAACATGGATAGGTCTAGAACGACAGAATTGTTGTGTTTAGAATTAGCATGTGTAAACATTATGAAATACCCCAAAATTTAAAAGGATACAATTAGCAATGAGTTGGCTCATGAATAACTGAATGTTGGTAGCCCAGCTCTCATCAAGACAGCTCTTCCATTGGCTGCTGTAACATTCTTACACAGCAAGGATGAGAAATCACAAACATACCTGCAATCTGCAAATACTGCTTCCAACTGCAATAATTGAAGGATGGTATACGCTTTCGCAACCAAAAAAACAATTCACATCCTACTGCCAAAAGAACTGTTGACCCATTTTCCTTTTTTCTATTTCCTCATATTCATTTTACATACATATAAGCAATAACAATGGAGAGCTATAGCTGGATCTATATCAAACCATGACGACAAAACACATGCAAAAAAGGGGTGAACAAAAAGGCCAAGAGCGGGTGGCAAAAAGGAGGCAGAAGCAGGAGGCAGGGGAGAGAAGGGCAGCAGCAGCAGCGCAAGGGAGAGGGCGGCATGGCGTCAAAATTAGAGTGCTACCTACAACCATGCCAACCCTTGCGAGTGTGTTCTTCCATGACCATCTGCTAAAGAAAGAGCCATGGAAAACATCATCTGTTCTTCGATGCTCTCTGGGCGGAAGTGGCTTGGCGCCATGGCGAAGTTCTCGGTGAAAGGCAGCTGTGGCATGGTCCCGGCATCTGCCACGATGTCTGAGCCGGCGTAGCTTGTTCCGGCCTCTGCACCCTCTGACCAGTGGTCAGCCGAGCACTCCCCTTCCTCTCTTACCACTTCCCTGCTGCAGCTTGGTGCTATCCCGCTCCAGCTCTCCGGTGAGCTCTCCAGATTACACATGCTTCCACCAATGTTGCATGGTCGCCGGAACATGTCGAAGACTGGGAATGCGCTACTGCCAGCCATGTAAGAGAAGTCCATACTGGGTGGCTGGTGCTCAGCCATCGCGGCAACGGCACAGGAAAATCCACCACCATGAGGTATTTCTAGAGATGCAGCTGGAACGAACTGCTGGCGTTCACACGGGGATGGCTCAGTTACAGGCATAAAGTTGCCACAGACAGGATTTCCTATACTTCCCTGCTCCTGTTCAGAGAAAAGATTGAACATATTAGGATAGAAATATATGCAGACTTTTCTATACGCAATCCATGAACTTTTCCCAATACAACTTATTGTTTATTATATTGTAAAGAGTACAATATAAAGTGTACATCTTTCTAGTAACAAGCTGTTCAGAAGGAAAAATGCTCACAAAAGAAAGAAGTGGGAAACATTAAGCCAAACGGCAACTTATTGGAAACAGTGCACAATGAGCTACAGCTTGAATGACAAATGAATAAATGATATAACACAAAGGATGGAGAAAAAAACACCATTAGTTCCTGACCTGAACGTTAAGTGGCAATAATTGGGACCGCAAAACTAACAACGCAACCATCATAACAAATCAATTTGATGGCTAAGGACATGGGAAGAGCTGAGTTTAGCAATGCTGTTAGGTCCCTTCAGGAATGCAGGAATGTGAAAAGCTCTTGTTCTAAAAAAAAACGACCAGAAATATTTTTGTGCCAAGCGCTGTACTGCTCAAGTTAAAAGAAAAAAAATATTAACTTATCTTACCAACCCCATTATCTACTGGCCTGTTTTGTTTGAGGAATCACACCATCTAGGATGATTTTGGCATGATTACTGCATTACTCATTTTTCCACTAGCATGTGCCTGAGGGATGAGACAATGATGAACTAACTGATGTTGGTCCCTCAAACCAAACATATCCTATATTATCCACTATCGCCAATACACTTCTCGACAATTTAATTGATTTTTTTTTATCATTATTGAACACTTAGCAATACGGGTTGTGCTTGTGCAGACTAGATCTTGCAATTGTCAGAACTCGTAAAATGCTCTGAATCCAACAAGCATGCCACGAGATTAGCAAACTTTCATGTTCAATGCAAATAACAATCTATTTTTTGTACAGCTCGTTTACAAACCATTACCTGAGCCAACAAATCAGCTTTTATAATATTATTCACAGTATGTCATATGCATATTATCAATAATCTCATGTAAGGACCAGTGAGAAAACTACTAACCTGAATGGAACGCCAAATCGCTTCCATAACCATCATATCCTCTATATTCATGTCAATGTTATCATCACTGTAAGTGGAAAAACACACTTCCATAATTTTAGAAACCATTTTCATCTCAACAGCATAAAGGATTATCATGACCAGCAAGCAAGAAACACTTAGTACAGGAAAATATCACATATGGTAAACTATAAAACTGAAGAGAGATTAAGGCGCCATTTATAGGAATTTAGCCTCTTTCAGAAACTGGCTTTCCATATAAGTTCATAAGTTGATCAAAATAGGCTTCAGGTTTCAAAAATGGCTTTATCAACAGAAGTCCTTAAGCCATATTTATGCTCTGGTCATGAGTTTAAACTTTGCAGCACTGCACTAAGCTGAAGTTGAAACCCTCCCAAACAGGGTATGATGGAAACACAAATTCACTACCAGCACAGAATGTCAATCTTCTGAGGAGGACAGGAAGCGAAATGATAATAGGTTCTCTAGAAATAATATGAAAATAGCTTCTAGAAATAATATGAAAACCAATATTGATCATTAAGATGTTTTATTCAATTCAAATACTCTATGGAACCCTAACTTCATATTGACTTGAGTATCCTGTATCCCTCTACCATTTAGCTTCTGCAGTTATACTACACAGTAACATAATAAAAAGTAACTTCTGTTTGATGTGAGGACGTGGCATGTGTGACTGAATAGATGTTGTCGTTTGCTATTGTGCAGCATCAAGAAAAACTTGAAAAAAAACTCACAGTACACAGGTTATGCTACACTATATTTCACGTCTAGCACAATAGGACAAGATAACCCCATCCAAAAATTTGTACTCCTCAAGTCTATAAAATGGCCTGACAATATTGAGAACATCAAGCAGACGCAGGGTTATATAACTTGTAAAAGAACCAAAAGAGTGGTTTACTACTTCCTCTAAAATCGTTTAGCATCGTTTTGTGCTAATTTGGTATTGGAACCTACGTTATTGCTTCTTTCAACCTTAGGTTGAAGACCACTTAATCCATTGGATGCATGTAAAGGGCTACGATATAGTGTTTTTGTGTAGTAGTTGTTACATCAACTGGGCATGGACAGTGGAATAAAAAGAACCCAGATTGTTTTTCCGCGATTGGTGATTGTGTGAAATAAAAAAACTGAATGTCAATAACAAATGACCATATTGAAAAACAAATCCATTCTCAATTTTATACTTAAGATTTACCTCAAACAATTTTTATCAAACTGTTTTGGTGTTTTTATCCCTCTAGAGTATAGATAAACTAAAGATTTAACTGTAACTATCATGGTACAACACTGATGTGGACAGACATTCTCTCCATTCACATTTTCACAAATTAAACATTCAAATTTGTCACTGGATATGAAATTGTATCTGTTACAAGTTAAACTTAACACTAGAACAGTAACTCCAATCACAGCTTCTTATCCACTTGAATGGTGCAGTGGATCAGGACAGACTGCACAAGCTTAAAGTGAATGATTAAATGGATCATGTCCGAAATGCCAGTGTTTTATGGTGTTTGTTTGGTCCCTACTATCCAATATTAATCCAGTGGTTGATCTTTGTTATCTAGATTTGATTCGATAGATAATACTGTTACTTTCCATTATCCTATTTTAAGAATATATTTCTTATTTGCTTCCCTTCAACATGGTTGAGGTAGGGTATTGAACATAGAAGTGTAGTAAGGTTTGCCACTTAACATAATCAAGCTATTATGGCACCCTGAAACAAGAAAAAGATAATAACATACCGGTTATGCCTAGAATGAAAGGGGCGCATGCTAGTCTGGGCAGAACATGAAGGTTCAGATGAACAGCATTCAGTTTCTTGCTCAGCACATCGGTATGATGGCACTGAAACAGACATAACACATAGTAAATTACCACATCAAGTAGCAGAAATGGTACATTATTAAATGTTATGTTAGTTGCAGCCTGTGGACTGTGCAGACCTGAAAAGGATGTGCTGCAAATATCTCTATACTCCACTTCTTTGGTCGGTGTGATTGTTCTGCTAGAAGAGCACCTGTTCTGTTTTCTTTTCATCTTATCTTCTTCATCTTGAAGTGCTTGCTGACGCATCCTCATTTGTGCTTCTATGACTTTCTGCTCTTCCTGTAACAGATATTATGTGAGATAAATAAATGCATTTGGCAAAACTAAAAAAAATACTTTAGAATATAAATTACTTACAAATTGTTCTATGCTCCTTTCCTCCTTTGTCTTTACACCACGATACTCCACAGCATAACTGGGAGTTTTGCAGAATGGACATCTTCATTGGTTAAGTATTTTTCATAAAAAGGATCATAGATTACCAACTGACAATGTTATGAAATATAATCAAGGGTGACACAAAGGATACTGTGTAGGCTGAGCAGTGTGAGTTGGTTTCATTTGGAGAAAGCACTCTGCAAAAATACCAACCATTGAATATAAGGATATATGAACCTAACAAGTAAAACACAATTGTTAGTTATAAAATAGATGTATTACCGGTGCATATCCCTTTTGAGCAACATTTTGATCGGTTAAGACTTGGGTAGTACTACAAAGAAAGAAAACATGCATTTCAGGACAGGAGTGGTGATTCAAACAGTTTGAACTCAGAAATACAAGAAGTGATAATTGTTAAACTATTAGCACAAATGCAAACATATGTCTTTATATAATATACTCCTATAATATGTCCAACACCAAATATAATATACTCCTATAATACAAGTTTCATGGTTTCATCTAAAACCAAATTTATTGAGTGATTTTGAGGCTAAAGATCTAGTGAAGTAGAATTGAGATACAATTGCAACCATATAGACTTGTATTAAAATTCCTATATAGTAATAACATTAATTGCAGTAAGCCAGTAGCATTAAAGCCGAAGCAACATTAAAAAAATCTACTTAGTGCCATATAAATGCAAGCTTGACCAGAGACATCGAAAATACTCTGGCACAGCTAACAGAATCAAGTTCACTACAATAGATTCTCAATCTCGGTTCCCAAGAGCATTAACACATCAAAATTGAAGTTTTAAACACAACAAACAAATATCACCATGGTACCTCCGTACTCTATAGAGCGTCCACTATTTGAAATTGAAGGCACCCAACATTGCAGAACAGTTGGCCAATTATTCATTTCTGAAATTAGTCAAATTTCCTAGAAGGTCTGTAATGTTCCAACCTAGGAGTGCCAGTAAACATTAAATTTCATGCAATGCATCACAGCCAGGCAGCCAATAGATAGGCCTATAGAATATTGACAACAATAAATGAATACCCAAAACCTCCTAAACTACATGATAAAAATGTATCTCCAGAATTATCGAAAAAAAAGGTACATCCAGAATTACATGATAAAAACAAGTAACTATGATAAAAAAAACAATATCAAGACCATTTAGGAGAACAACGTGGACAGTGTACATACGCAGTATGATACCACTACTAACTACCAGAAACATCGTTCTTGCTACTACATTTTGCAAAATCAGCTCCACGAACCGCACTAATTACCAAGAACAATCCAAACAACCCCAAACCCGTGCCAATGTCGACTGAAATTCTGCCCCGAAACACCGCGCATGCCCATCTACCTCCATAACGGCCACACACCACCGGCACTCCTCACAATCCAACAGGAGCAAAAGCACTAATCGACCCCCTAATCGAAACGCTCCACGCCACCACCCAGCCCACACGCAATCCACGCCCTACTCTCGCAACAAGTACTAGTAGTAGCATTACGACAAAAAAAAACAAAAAAAAAGAAAAGGTGAAGTGGAAGGAACCGGGAGAGGGGGAGATCTCTCTTCTTCCTCTTCCATGCTTTTTACCAGGAAGCAGATGGGGCACTCCTCGAGGTCGGCGGCAGCGGCGGCGTCGTCGGCGCCCATGTAGCACGGCGCGAGCTTGGCCTCGAGGATCAGCTTCCGGAGCTTCTTTTGGTCGATGTCCCTGTGCTCGTACAGCCCCTGCGGCCTCGTGTACCTCTCCTCCACCCCCGCCTTCCTCCTCCCCCCTATCCTGTTCCCCATCCCCTCCCAGATCTACCCTTCTCCCTCCTCCTCCTCCTCCGCCGCCGCCGCCGCCGCCGCAGGAGACGAAACCCTCACCACTCCTCCTCCTCCTCCTCCGCCGCCGCCGCCGCCTCACCGTAGATACATACGGTGGTGGAGGTGGAGGTGGTGGTGGTATACGCACGCGTACGCGGAGCGGAGAGGAGGAGGGGTGATGGGGACGACGCGAGGGGAGGGGAGGCGAGCTTTTTTGAAAAATATTTTTCTTTTTTTGGCTTTCTCGAGGTGGGAGGAAAGGGAAGGGAAGACCTCTCTCTGCTGCAACAACTAGCCGCTACGCACAAGGGAAGGAAAGGAAAGGAAAGGAAGCAAAGGAAGAAGAGCCTTGTCTCTGCCGCTGCGAGAGAGACTGCGACCTCTGTAGCCTAGCTTCTGCTGCTGCTGCTGCTGCGGTCGCTATAATAATCTCGGTGCCAGAGCCACAGCCGCAGTTTGCAACGGGGCGGGGGGCGGCTGCCTGTCGTTCCCTTCCCTTCCCTCCTTCCCTCCCTATGGCCTCTCCTGTGGGGGGAGGGGGGTAGATAGATTAGAGAGGGTGGTAAGGGTGGAGGTGCCGGTGATGCCTTTTGTTTATGCTTTATACTTTAGTTTTTTCACGGTTTAAAGATACAGTAGAGATGTTTTCGTGCTTGTTAATTTTTCTTGTTATTATATGCTTTGTAACTTAAAGATGTTTGAGATGTTTTCGTGTTGGTTAGCCTCTTTTTGTTATATGGCTTGCAGGAGCGGATTGCGCTGAAGACGTGGCGGTTTTGGGTGGTGGCGGTGGAGATAGATATACCATGTAGGATGATCTATAGGTGGATGTACACGTGTGCTACGAGGTGGAGGGGTTAGGTGTGGTCCAGGTTGCCTTTTGCGTCCGCGTGTTACTTGGTTTTGGTTTTTCTTGGCTGGCGGTGCGTAGGTTTGAGTTCATCGGATTGTATGTCGGTGTGTCTTGTTGGTGAAGAACGGGGTTCAAGGTATGCGTGAGGTTTGCTTCCGCCATTTTTTGTCTAGTTGGAGGCGTGTAGATGAGTTTATCTTTATGGGTCTGTGTGCGTGGTACTCATGAGTGAGTGTTTAAGATGAGTGGGTTTTTTTATATTCTCTAAATATTTTTTTCACGTCGCCTTGTTTCATTTGGTATGGTTGAGGGCATGGAGATATTTAATATCATATATGATGAGAGGCTGTTCGATATATGTAATCTTCATCTTAATTTATTCATTTATAAAATCACAACCGAGAGACATAGAAGATTTATGGTTCTACCCCATCTGATCATAATAAGTGATGTTCTAAAATACATGTAGTCAATATGTTTGAACTTCGATCAATTTTTTTAAATATTTTGACTCAACTTTAAAAAATGCTATGGATAGATTAGTTTTGGGTTTTAAAATATTATAACTCTGCTTTATTTTTTTTTACAAGTTTTGTCCTAGTAATTGATAATAAAAAAGTGTATTAGTGACTGTGTCAGTGTCTAAAAAAGTCACTTATTTATGATCGGAGGGAGTATTTGCTTCTTTACTCTGTTCCTTTGGGGGCAAGGAGTATCATCATCATTTAGCAATATTTTTTTTCTATTGAAGGCATATTGAATTTAAAACATGCCTGTACAACCATGAGTCCATGATCTACCGAAACCAAATACCAGCAATATCTTCATTCCCTCAAATTTATGAATTTACAGCACCATTATGTCATTGTGGGCTATCTATTAATTTGTGCCTGACATTGCATGAAAGGTTCTCATGTGCAGCATTTAACGAAATGGTACAAGTGCATGAGTAGTTGCGAGTAGCTGGAAGGGAGGTACCAACCCTAAAAGCGTCCACTCTGGGCAGCATATAATGGGAAGACTAGGCCTACACATTGATGAGAGTACACTGCACACTTTGCAGCCATCAGTACAACTACCAATCCATTAGCAAAGAGAGGAAGCAATATGCATGAAAAGCCATGAGTCTTTGCAAAGATCTTGTTGCATATGCGGTGAGTATGTTTGCATCATTGGCACTCGTACTTCCATCGTTTCCAATGGAGCAATTGAACAGTAACTGAAGACAAGAAGAGCATGTATCTATCTATCAGAGTGAACATCTCGAATGTTTCTCACCTGTATAGTCGATGTAGATATGCTGCTATATATCTGAAGTTCTCAAGTTCAGATGGTAGTTTGTGCTGTTTTTTTTATCCCCAATCTGTGAGGCGAAGGATTTCTGGAG
This sequence comes from Oryza officinalis, assembly GCA_008326285.1. NCBI lineage: Eukaryota > Viridiplantae > Streptophyta > Magnoliopsida > Poales > Poaceae > Oryza > Oryza officinalis. Next base: position 13,048,552 of record BDMV01000002.1, on the reverse strand, counting down.
CTGCTGCTGCAGCAGTGCTCTGAACTGGCGAGCTGAATCCAGGCTCTCGTCCAGTTTTGCCTTCTTGGCCATGAGATCAGACTTCCTGGCTTCTGCGGCAGTAATCTCAGCGTTGTTCAAGTACATCACGCCGCCGTGATGGTCTTGCAGCGTTGATTTCAGCTGCACCATTAAAAGTTGCAGGCAGTCAATCATGTAGTACTACATACTCCTACATACGAAGGTATAGATTCACAGCGTTGGCAGATAGTAAAATATTCTAGCTAGCGCAGGTTCTTGATGAGATCTTGAGTAATGGTTCCCTATTGGTTGATTCAGATCAGCAGGTAGTAAACAGTATATTATAACAGAACATATCTTGCTACCAGTGACTGCTGGAGTATACCATTGTCTTGCAAACCTTAAAAAATGGACCAATTAGCAATGCCTTGTAAAAAGGAGAAGTTTTTTACATATATAAGAACAGGTTGTCATTTAAAAATTCAGATTAATGCTATTTGGATGCTTGTGAAGTTAATGGTTATGGCAGACCGTGGTCCATGACTCCTCATGTATATCTTGACATGGGCCAGTAAAAATGACCGCTACTTTATGAGAGAAAGAGAGAGAATCAACCAAGATCCCTAAAAAAACAGTGTCAATGAACAGCCATTAGCTCATTGCCAACAACAGCCCAATTAAACAAAATTGTTTGAAAGCTATCCATTAGGAACGATTCTTTTTATAAACGTAGTGTTGTTCTTATCCAATATTTCCAAAATGGCCTACATACAACATACATTTGTCCATGTTGAGTAGTTCTCACGGATTAAAACATATCAGCAAGTCAATCATCTTGAGGTCTTGACATCATAAAACATCTATTATTGAATGTTGATATAAACTAGTAACAAACAAATTATTCCAAAACAAATTAATTTATATCAATATTGCTTGTTATATTCCTAATCATGCATATACTATTTATCTCTTTACAGGTAAAAGTACATGTCTAGGGACATTTCAAGGCATGCGAGAAATCTAAATTATTTTCTGGAGACAAAACATGAACGAAATCTCCCTCCCACAATTCCACCTCAACATGGCCCATCTAGATTATGATCAAATGGTTAAGACGAAACACACATTTCGACATAATGGCGTAGGATTTGCTTTGAGCTCGAACAGTGGTCCATCAGGCAGGCCAACAATAGCGCTCAATTTCTAAACATCAATTGGTGTTAGCTACATTGAGTAGTGACCATGCAAGATCTATTAAATCCACTGCCCGGCTGCCCTGTTGCCATTGAAAAGAAAAAATGGCACAGTGAACGAAGACAAGAGTTCATCAGGATCACCCAAATGGCAATGTTACAAATACTACTAGTAGTTCAACTAAACAATCTACTACTACTAGACAATACTAGCTTATAGTTTATCAGCACAAAGGATTGGGACCTTACTTGAGATACCAAATCCCTCAGCCTCTGCACTTCGTCGCGCGCCTCTGCCTCGAACCGCCCCGACATCGCCTGGAACTCCTCCATCTCCTTCCTCTTGGCCTCGTAGAAGCGGTCCCACTCTTCCTCCCTCCGCTCCGCCTCCTCGGTCTCGCCCCTCACCGAGCTGGGCCCCCAAATTCGAGCAATTCATCAGAGTTCAGACACCGATGCGGAGGATTTTTCAGTAAACGAGAGGCGAATTGTTTGGGTGTGGAGAGAGAGAGAGATGGGAGGCGGATTGCTTGCCTGAGGTCGCGGGAGATGGCGACGCGGCGGGCCCGGGCGGCGTCGATGCCGGCGCGGGCGGTGAGGGCGCGGGAGGCGAGATCGGCGGCGTGGCGCTCGAGGAGGAGGCGGCGGTGCTCGAGCCGGCGCGCGGAGGCGAGCTTCGCGTCGAGGAGGCGGGACCTCTCCGCCTGGAGCTCCTTCTCGGCCTGCAGGGGATGAAGCGCGGCGGTGAGGCCGGGGAAAGCTAGGGTTTGGGGAAGGAGAGGAGAGGGAGGAGGAGGAGGAGGGGAGAGACGTGGAGGAGGGAGAGACGGTGGTTGCGGGTGTCCTCCATCTGCCGGACGCGCTCCTCGAAGGCGGCTGAGAGCTCCATCGCGCGCCGCCGCCGCCGCCGGCGACGGTGAGTGGTCGCCGAGGTGGGGCCCAGTGAGGGGTTGGGATTTTGGTTGCGCGGGAAACGGTCCGTGTCGTAACTGTTCTGCAACAAGCTGCAGATATACGGGCCACGGCCCAAATTGCTGGGAGGATCGGCATTCGGCCCAACATGGCTGGCCCACGCAGTTATTGCAGACCAAGGGTTTGGGCCCTAAATTGAAGAATAACAAACCGCAGTCAAAGCCAGTTTCCCTTGTTTTTTGGGCCCTTCAAAACTGCATGCATAAATGGAGGAACGAAACACGTAGGGCTGGCCCAATAAGACTATGCACTTATAGCTGGACATGTCTTCTGTGTGTTCTCCTTTTTCTTTTATGGATCATATGACAGACACGCGAACACCTCACCATACACGTAACAGTGCAACACTACACTTACATATTCACGAATGTGTCCTCTGTCACATGCTCAAAGAAACGAATACCAATGACACATCCGTCATCCCACTAAATTTCTATTGATAAACCCACCATTTATAGGCATCAAGATTTAAACCCTAGCATCCACGATTCCATCATCACACCATCACCATCTATGTTTTCCCTAAGTTTGTGTTTTCAAAATGCTGCCGATCAACTAAGGCACCATTTGATTTAGATTATGAGCGGAGTATTATCACATATTATTATTTCAATTGTAGAGAAAAATAAACCTAAAAAATAATACAAAATGATCGATACAATGCAACAGAAAAAAGTTTTTTAAGAAAATGTAATTTTTTAAAGCGTAGAGTGAATAATCCGGTTAAAAAGTAAAAAAGGAAGGGTTAAACGAGGTCCCGACGCCATGACTCATCCTAGACTCATAAAAACAGACAAAAACAATGTCTTTCAAGAAATACCTTTTTCCTATGACGATATTCACCCCAAGTTTGCACTGACATTTCTTTTCCCTTTTTAAAAATTGAGGTTAAGAAAATTAATTCTATTTCCTAGAAAAAAATTAATAACAAAAATGGTTTAAACATTTTTTTGATCATTTTGGATTTTCTTATTCTGGATTCTGGATTTTTTGTTTGTACGATTTTCAAGCTTCTAAGTGGAGCATTTCTTCAAAAATATTCTACATATTTTCTCCAAATACTTTTTAAAAGTAATTTTTTATCTTTGTAATATTTTATTTATTTATTTATATCCTCTGAGCTATAGAAATCAGATTGTCCATCGATTCATTAATTTCAGCTATCTACGGGGCCTAACGCCCGTCGTCGTTGCTTAGCTTAGTTAAGTGCTGAGCCCTAGCCCCGCGGAACATCAGTACAGGAATAAAGATTAAAAAGTGACTCTTGGAATGTTGGTCCCACGACTGTCCTAACCAATTTTGCCTTTGTTATTTAGGCTCGTCGATTAGTTGACGCCGACGGCACAGGGGATAATTTTCTCGGATAATTTATACTTCCTATGTTTTTTTTACGTATGACGGCGTTAATTTTTAATGACGTTTAATATTTTTTATTAAAATTTATATAAATACCATTTATAGCTATACTCCACATATTTATATAAATTTCTTTTAATAAAATGAATCCTCAAACATTATGCGAAAACCACCATGTCATACATAGAAAATAAAAAAAATAGTGCTGTACTACTTCTGGCTTTAAATGTATGTTACCATTGACGCATTTAATTCATTTAACTATTCGTTCGGTTTTTTCTAAATATATTTATGCATATAACAAACGGAAAGGCACGTTTAAGATACTTCTGGTGACAGATCTAATGATGGTTTTCTTACTTTAGTTAACTGAGTAATTAAATAAATGTTATTGATAAAAAATAAAAAAATCAATAGTCCTGTCAGTGTTTTTAATAAGACATACCTTCTATACGTGGGGTTCACGATATACGAAAATACCATACACCTAATATACCTAATAGTATACGAGAAAGTATGCATTGGTTAAAAAAATACGACACATCAAAAAAAATTTATCTTTTTGAAATAGAAGGTGTTCCGGATAAGGAAAGAGAAACGGAATCCTACTCGGACACTACAACGACTACTCAGACAAGTAGATATCCGAGATTATAAATACTTGTTTCCCTAGTTTTATTTGGACAAGGAGATATCCGAGGTTATAAATACAAGACCCTTTAGGAGGAGAGGGAAGACGTCAACAGACGTCAAGTCAAAATACAAGCCTAGACAAACCCAATTTAAAGCCACAAAGGCCAACATGAGGGATACAAATTTACCTTCAATCTTGCCGAGTTCATATTCGAGAAAGAAGATTATACTAGCTGTCGATTACGTGTGATAGCTTCATGCCGTTAAGCCGACATCGACTTGATTAGGTCATCCAATATATTGTATTTATGTCGATAGGAGTAGAGCTATTACCTCTCAGTTAAGGGTCCGAACCTGTATAAAAATCCCTGTCTCCCATCTCTTTTACCTCAATCTTGCGTATACACTGGTTCCAATGATCCCCATTGTCGATGGTGTAGATCGCGACTACGGTATTTACATGGTATGGTGATCGTTGGAACCAAGGTATACGTGAGATTGAGGTGAAAGAGATGAGAGTCAGTTTTTTTATATAGGTTCGGACCCCTTAACTGATAGGTAATAGCTCTACTCCTGTTGGCCGAAACCGGTGTTACTCTTATATATCAATATCACTCGAGTACAATATTTGGGGTAACTTAATCTAGTCGTTGTTGACTTCGTGGCATGGATCTCCAACACGTAGTCGACGGCAGGGTAGTCTTCTTCCTCGAATATGAACTCGGCGAGATTGGAGGTAGCACTAGATCCCTCATATCGGCCTCTATGGCTCCAGATTGGGTCTGTCTAGGCTTGTCCCTCATGTTGGTGTGTCTTGTCCCATATTGGCCTGTTCCCTCTCCTCCTAGGGGGTCTTATATTTATACCCACAGATATCCCCTTTTTCAAGTAGAACTAGGGAGACAAATATGAATACGATCCGAGAAGTCATTGTAGTTTTCAACTTGAACTCTGCTTCTCCTTTCTTATCCGGAACACCTTCTGTATATGAGGCATGATTCCATATAAGACTTGGTATATGGTGGGCCTCGCCGAGCCCAACCCGAGATCATTGGGTATGCCTTATCCATAACAATGATAGTAACCCCCGACTTCAATGCAAATGAACGAGTTGATGTTCTCGACCGAAGACCTTGAAATAACAGTTGTCGAACTCACTTAATCATTCTCGGACGATCGAGAAGGTGTGGAGTATGCAACTAAGTTCCCTGCCCAACCTTGATCAAGAATTTGGATTGAAGTCAAAAACTTCCATCTCGATGGGTACACCATCGCTTTATCTAGTAACCCTTGTCGAACTCAACCAACCATTCTTGGGTAGCCGAGTAAGTGCAGAGTATGTGACAAAGTCCTGATATCTGATTTAACTGCTCTAATATCCGACTCTCCTGAAATAGATTACTCAAAACAAATTGTTAGATAGAAAAACCCCCGATTACATGGCTTGGTTAATACGTTCAAGTGAATACTCTAACATGGCCAGATCTAACATGGTCGTTTGACCCTGCATGGCCCGACAAGCTTTCACAGTGCCAAGCGTTTCCGGCCGAGGTCCATGAGACCTCGAAGCTTGTCAGACTAATGTAATAGGACAATAGGATCGACTTCGAGACGTAGCGATATAAGAAAAAGGCATCAACGGACAAACATTGCACATTGACGGAGCGTGAAACTCCTCACCGGGAGACCATGCAGGCCCCCCTTTGCCGGTTAGGCCAGGGGCGCAAGGTGAGATTCTTAGCCCCTGATCTGAGGGATTTCAGCGAGAAAGACAGGCGATTTAGACAGGTTCGGGCCGCTGAGAAGTGTAACACCCTACTCCTGTGTTCTGGTAGATCTAGGAGTGTCAAAGAATCCAGAGAGTTCAGCCTCTAGAGCGAGTCAGTGTTAACACCAGAATTTGGTAAGCCCCAAAGTCCTCATCGGCCCAGGATCCATATCGGATCAAGGCTGGTATCGGCCTAGAGTCTTATATCGGCCGATGGGGTTTTTCTTAAAATCAGCCACCAACAGCAGTCGGATTCTTATTAGATTCGGGAAGATCTTATCCAGAGAAGACCGAGTCCAAGAAGGATGCGGCTTGTATCTATTAATTAGGATAAGTCTGTTTGTTTCCTTTTTATCTTTAGGAAAGGATGTTAGTGTCCGATACGAACTTTATCTGTTTCCTTTTATCTTTAGGAAAGTTTGAGTCGTATTCTGTTAGGATCTTTGTTAGTCTATGAGTATAAATATGTAAGCCCAAGGTTCATGTAAAATCATCACACGATCAATACAACTTCGGCGCATCGCCAACTTTTACTTTTCGTATTCTTCAGCGAGTTCATGCCCTTCCCACGAGGGGTAAGTCTCGTTATGGCTGCCTGCATTATCGGGGCTAGGGCTTCAACGTTCTGACCTCGTCAACGTAAGCACCTACTATCATATATCTTAGTTAATTTGGTTTGGTGTCTCGATTTAATCGTATCGGCCGAGATTCGTTTTAGGGTTTACGCCGGTATCGACTAAATCGCTTCACTAGATTAGATTGGCTAAGGTATCCACCATCCTGAAAATCAGTCAAGGGCTTGATTGTCTAGGTCGTGTGTTTCTTTTCATACTTAGTGCTGCATCAGTTCGGTTTGACCTACTAAGTTGTGATTAGAACCGTAATCTCTAGCCTACTTGTTGGCTGCCAATAAGGGTTTCATCGGGGTTTCAGCCGATGAGTTATCTGGACGTTGCATCGGCCCAAGAGTTTTACATATAGATTGGGTCTTGCCGATGACAACAGAGTATTTATTGTTTATCTGCTTATTGAGAGCTTATGCCATCGGACCTCCGGCCGATGCGTGCTTTAATCTTCAGATCAATGTTTATTTTATATTTGGATTATGCTATATCACATTGCTATATCATCATGTTATCGTCAGCCGATCGCCTCTATATAGATGTTTGCTTAGTACACAGCTGATGGTTCGAAACCCTAACTACATCGGCTGGTACCGGCATCGGCTGGGACTGTGCCATCGCGATTGTTTTGGCTATCGACCGATCGGTTGTTTTGGCTATCGGCCTATCGGCCGATACGTTTTTGCCCTATCGGCCTATCGGCCGATAGACCTTCTGTTCTGCTATTTTGCATATCTTGTCAGTTGCAGGATCAAACTGACTGGCAAGCCCGCGCTTCATCAATTTTAGGACCTGCACTGAAGGTAAGCAGATCTCCCAGGCCTTTGTGTGTCCACACGCCGGATCCTCATCACCGGTACGAATTCGGTGTCAACAGTCAGCCAGAGTCTCCTCTCTCTTTTCTTTTTTTCTTCTCCTTTTCTCTTTCATAGGCCTGGGCCTTCTTTTATATGGCAAGGGGCTACCACATGGGCCACAGGCTGCCTAAGAAAGAAAACATTCTTTTACAATTAGGGCTATCCTACTGCCGGAAACAGCCTCTGACAGACGCCGCAGCACGCCTCTTCTCAGCCAGCCGGCCCATCCGGGGTACGCCCGTTTCAACCTTCATTAAATGGTGGGCGACTTTCTCGTCTTGCCTGCGCCGGAATCTGGAATGCATCTGACCGGGACTGACATACCAACTCCGGGAGTTGGCACGCCAGCTCCGGCTGAGAGACGAGAGACAGAGGGCTCTCATCATTCTGACGGGACGGGGCGAAGCGTGTGGTAGGCCGCCTGGCGCCACCTAACCCGCGATCTGACCGGTCTGTGATCGGTCACTCGTTGTGACCGGTCACGGACCGGATAGGCATGCGCCACGCCGCATTAAACGCGGCGTAGTGCGCTCGTCTGAACCGCCATAAATGCGGTTAGGTGAGCTCTACCACGCTCACCTAACCTGCACGTGTGGCACCAAAACCACAGGGGGTCGGGGCGCCCCAGCCCTCGGGGCAGATTCGGGAGCAGCCCGACCCCGGGGGGAGACCGGGAGGGCAGCCGCCACGTCACCCTCGGGCCCGACCCCTCCGGGGGAACGGGCCACGTGGATCACTGTGGCCGCCCTTCCCTTTGGTCTCGACACCCCCGGTCCCATGTCACCGATAGTAGCCCCCGGCGTTATTCCCAGGTGGCCCCACACCGAGGGGGGGCACCCAGGCTTGACGCCACCCCTCGGGCCCGATGACAGGTGGGATCGGCCCCAAAGGCGGGCAGGACTCCTACGGTCGCGAGCCGCGCTTATCGGCGTGGAATGCCGACCGACATTAATGAGCGGTCTCTTTGTAACCGCAACATTACTCGAGGCAGTGCGCGGATCGGGACACGTCGGTCCGTTTCGCCTGGGATGTGATGATGGCGCTTTTTGCGGTAACTGAGCGTGATTAATGCGCACACGATCTGCCCCTCCTCAACCGCCATGGCCGCACGACTGCCGCGCGCGTCGCAAGCGGGCGAGTGGGGTTAGTGGAGGCGTGGACACGAGAAACGTGGGGGCAAGGTAGTGGGCGCGGGAAACGAGGAGCCGGGCGCGGCATAGGCAAGGGTATAAAAGGCGCCGAGGAAGGGATTAGCTTCCTTCCTCTCGCCACTTTTTCCTTGCCTCTGCCATCCGTGCTCTAGCTCTTCGTTTCTCTCGCCCTACTCTCGCCACACGCACTCGCTCTCAAGCTCCCCCTCCGCTGGCGCCATGGCACGAAGCTCCGCAACCCTCGATGGCAGCGTGCTGCCACCTTCTCGCATCACCAGCGAGAGGCAGGCTGGGTTGCCGCGCCGGTTCATGCCGGAATCTGCCACCGGCCGGGAGGTGGTCACGCTAGGCGAGGGACGCCCGGCGCCACACTACCCGGGGCGGTCCGTTTTCTTTCTTTCCTTCGTCATGGCGGGCCTGATCCCGCCATTCTCCGCATTTTTTATGGATGTTCTGGAGTTCTATGATCTCCAGATGGCGCACCTCACCCCCAACGCGGTGATGACGCTGGCCATCTTCGCACACCTGTGCGAGATGTTCATCAGGGTGCGCCCATCCCTTCGGCTGTTTTGGTGGTTCTTCACCGTGCAGCCGGTATCGCCGCCGACGGTGTTCGTTGGCTGTTACTTCCAGCCGCGGGGGCAAGTGCTGAACCGCTACATCCCGTGCGTCCTTCGCAAGAAGTGGGACGACTGGAAGAGTGATTGGTTCTACACCCCCCTCGCCGACGAAGCGCGCCTCCGACTCCCGAGCCAGCCCCCAGTGCAGGCGCCTAGCTGGCGGGCGACGGTGGATCTGGGGGACGGCTACGACGCCGTCCTGGACCGCCTGGCGGGCCTGCGAACTCAGGGGCTCACGGGGGCCATGGTGTTCGGCGACTACCTCCGCCGCTGGATCACGTCGCTCCAGCGACGCGCCTGGGGCGCCTGGGAGTACACCGGGACCGAGGACCTCCTGAGGACCCATCAGGGGCGCAAGTGGGACTAGGACCCCGAGGATTTCAGGATGGTGGTCCAACGGGTGCTAAATCTTAGCTCTATGGAATTATCTCTCATCCCTCAAGGGATCCTCCCCCTCTGCTGCGACCCGGAGCGCGCCAACATCCTGGCCATTATGCAGGTGGTCGGGGCGTCGGGGGAGCGGGCCCCCTGAGGCCATGATGGCGCGGGCGGCAGCTGCAGAGGGGATCAATCTACCCCCGGAGGAGGCCATGCTTCTGGGCCCCGTGGCGGGGGCCCGGGGGGCAGCCGCCCTGCCGACGCCAAGGGGAAGAGGAAGCAGGAGGCAACCCCACCTCCATCTCCTTCCCGAGGGGGCGGGGCGGTGCACATCAGCAGCAGGCGCCCGGAGGGCGCCGCACCGACGCCCCAGTCCGAGGGGGAGCGGAAGAAGAAGCGGCTCCATAAGATGGGGGAGATCGAGCCGTGCAGGGGGAGCCTCATCACGCCCCCGAAGTGGTCGTTCAGCCGGCCACCCCGCAGGTTCGATCCCTCACCCGCAGCGGCCGCATTCTTACTCCCAACTCCCAAGGCAAGTTTTTACTTACCTTTTTCTGTTTCTTGTTTTTCTTCTGCCTCAGTGAGATCCCGTCCCGCCCCACGCGCCACCCCAAGACCGGCCAGGCCGAGGCCGGGGAGATGGCGACCGCGGAGGCCTGGAGCCGGGAGGCCGACCTGCAGGAAGCTGCAGGCCATCTCCGGGAAGCCCAAGAGGCTGCCCAAGAGGCGGCTCGGGAGGCGACCCAGGTCCGCCAGGCCGAGGAGGCCGCTCGGGAGGAGGCCAGGGTCCGCCGGGCCGAGGAGGCTGCTCGGGAGGCAGAGGCGGCGCATGGGCACGAGGCGCGGGCGGTTGAGGCTGCCACCCAAGTCCCCGACCCGACCGCGCCCGAGGCGGAGGCCACCCCCGAGGCCGCCCGTGACGATGCCGTGGGGACGCACTCGGGGCCCGACGCCCCGGGCGGCGCTCCGGACGAGCCGGCTTCGGGAGAGGCCCCCGAGGCCAGCGCACCGACCGGCGAGACGAGCTGCGCTACACCACCATCGAGGTGGCCCTCCCCTCTTCCTTCCGCCGCCCCACTAAGCGCGGAACCCCTCCTGCAGCCCCTGGCCACAGCAAACAGCACGGTGCTGGACGGGCTAAGCGCCCAGATGGAGGCCCTGTGTCACGCCCGGAAATTTTCCCAAATTTCCAGATCATTTTGTGTATTAAGTCCCTGTCCAGGCATCAACCAGGGTACACAAAACGACAAATCAATAGACAGACCCAAACGTAAATAAAGCGATAAATACTTATAGAAGAGGCACTTAGTCCTCACACCGAAAAGAAAACAGCAGCGGAAAGAGGCGATCCTAGCGGGGCTTCAGCTCCACTCCACAGGCAAACTCAACTGGGGTCTGAGCCTTGGTCCTCTAACTTCATCTTCAACTCAGAAGTACTAGACTTCTGAAAAGGGAGAAAAATAGCAAGATTGAGTACAACCACCGTACTCAACAAGCCACACCAATGATGCAGACGTGCACAGGGGAGACAAAGGGAGGCTTGCGGCTATTTGCAGAAAAGCAGTTGAAAACCTTTATACTTTAAAAATAGTAAAACAGTTGTTTAATTAAGGCAATATTTATTTTCCACTGAACAACGCTACCCCACGTTGAACAGGCCCAACCAATCCACCTGAACTACACCAGTTCATTGAGACAAATTATTAAGGGTGAGACTAATCATGGTGAATCTGGTTGATCGCCCATAACCGCGGGCACGGCTATTCGAATAGTTTTACTCTGATCAGAGGTGCGCAACTGTACCCACAAGACACGATCCACCGTATGTCACCGTGCCATGCCTGACACGTTACCATGCGAGTGATCGTGACAAGATCCTTCACATAACCCTCCCTAACCAATCGTCCCCACCACGGGTTTCGCCCCCACCTTTAAGTCCAAGGTAGGCAGCCCCCCCTCGTGCCACGGTGAATCCGGCAGCCGATCAACGGGTATGTCCCCCGCCGACCCAACTCCATCACGCCCACCCTCGTCTGGTACGTCGGCTAGAGACGGGTTATACTACAGATCCAGCAGTTGCCCATTCTTGCTTGTGGTAAGCACTGTAAGTCTTCCAGGGTTTCCCATGAACCGGTCCTTAATTGCCATGGGCGCGACAAGCAAAACCATGCACCCACAGCCCACCATTAAGTCATATTTTAGTTAGATAATTACGACCAATAAAACATGATCAGATGTTTCGAGCACACGGCTCAGCTAGAAACCAAAAGTAGAAGTGTAATTATCCCATCAAATGAGCTAGTGGCAATTAAGCATGGCTAAGCATATATAATTCTAGCAAAGTCAACATAAATGACATAAGCTAGTCAAATTATCACCCACAGTTAACAAAGGACGGTAAACAAGTAAACATGGCACAAGCGAACGGATAGGTAAACCCTATTCCCATGTAATTAGCAAAACATGCACTTTATTTGCAAACGTAAAACATTTCACAAAATGGGTACAACATGCTCAAGGGGGAATGTGTGACTTGCCTTGCTTCTTCAAACAATCTTCCGAACTCTTTTCCTCGCGAGCGCAAACTTCCGAAACGGCGGAATCTACACGCTGGCACGCAAAACGAGGAAAAACTCTAATAAAAACCAAGTAAACAGTACATAAAAGTAAACAAACATGTAGAGCTCATTTTAGATGAATTTTGCAAGTTGAATGGCTCAATTTGGAGTTCGTATGAATTAAATATGAATTTTAGAAGTTTTGAGCCATTTAAATGAATTTCTGGAAATTAAATCGATTTATTGCACAATTATTAATTAATTTTACAAAGGAAAGGACTACGCTGACATCATCAAAGGGAATCGGTGCCGGAACGGCGGGTCCCACGTGTCAACGGGTCAAGGGGCGGACAGTCCACGGTGGACCAAGTCCACGCACGCACGGGTGCGGACGCACCACGTGGCACTGACGTGGCGACCACGGCGGACGAAAGGGAGAAGGTAGCGCCGACGTGGACGCCAACGTGGCGAAGCCGCGGGCGGCCACGTGGTCTGGGTGTGGACCGGATTAAACAAAGGGGGCCCACGCGTCGGCGACACAAAAGTCGGCGAACCGGAGAGAAAAAGGAGGTGAAAAGGACTTTGCAGGAGAAAGGGGAAAATTAGGCTGAGAGGGAGGTTAACTGGACTTGAGGAGATGAGCTAGATTTTCTCGGGAAAAAGTTAAAAGGGCCGAGGGACGTAAAGTAGACTTTTGTGTGGATAAAAGATAATAGGCCGACGGCCCAATAGAGGAGAAAGGGCTGGGAGGGACGTGAAGTGGACTTTGGGAGAGAGGACTAACGGGCTGACGGCCCAAAAATACGAGGGACCAAGATTGGACTTTCGTGAGAAGATGTCGCTCCACGGCCGAGCGGGGTGATGGGCCGGCCTGAGAAAAGAGCAGGGGGACGCAAAATAGACTTTTGCAGGGAGATGGGCCAAACGGCCCAACAGCCACTGGGCCGGAGGAAGTGGTGGGCCGGCCCGGGGTGGCCTCTACGGCCGGGCGGACGGCTAGGGTTCGGCCGAAACCCTAGCCGACCCGGCCAGGGCACGGCGGCGGCGGCTACGGCCGAGCGACGGCGAAGCGGCGGCGCGGCCACCGGCGGGGACGGCCGGCGAGCGGCGACGGCGGTGTGGCGGCGGCGGCGCACCGGCGCGGCGAGACGACGCGCGGCAGCACGGCGGCCGGACGCGGCGAGGCGACGCGCGGCAGCACGGCGGCTAGGGACGCCAGAGGGGAGGAAGAAGAGGGGAAGGGGAGGGCTCACCGAGGACGACCGACGCGAAGGAGGAAGGCGGCGGCAAGGCGCTCGGGCGGCAGCGGCGTGCGCACGGGCGCACGGCCGAGCGACGGCGCGTGCGGTTCGGCGGCGGAGCGGCGACGGCGCGCGGCCGAGGCGACGCGCGGCAGCACGGGAGGCGGCCGGGGCGCGGGTGCGGCAGGCGGCGGCCGGGCGGCGCGCTCGCGGAAAGAGAGGAAAAGGGAGAGAGCGGCTCGGGGCGCGGGTTTTATAGGCGCGGAGGTGGCGGATCGTGGCCGGGGGCGGCCGGAAATCGCGGCGGAGTGGGGTGGTGGCCGGCGGAAATGGCAGCGGGGCGGTTGCTGGCTTGACCGGCCGGAGGAAGGAGGAGGGAGCCAATTCAGACTTCGGCGCGGGCGCGGCTACGGGCCGAGCTGGGCCGGAGGGAGAGAGGAAGGAGGCTTGAGGCCGCATGGGCCGCGGGAGAGAGAGAGGGGTTTTGGGCCGGAAACGGCCCAAAACAAAAGGAGACCTTTTTAATTGTTTTTCAATTAATTTAATTGATTAAATGACCTTTGTGACTTTAAAATTATTTCTTGAGCTCCAAAAATTCACGAAAAATTTTGGAGAGTACTTTATGGCACAGAGAATATTACAAAAATATTTCTGGCCATGATTTTTAAAGGAAAATTTTAATTTCCTTGCTAATTTCACTTGTTTAAATTGCTTTTGATTTTTATTTAATTTCTGGAAAATGTATTATTAGGTAATTTTTATTCCCGATCGAAAATCAGGGTGTGACACCCTGCAGGCGGAGCGGGCGAAGATCGACGTGGCGTGGGCGCGTGTCGAGGAGGGGCGGCGCTCCGTGGAGGCCATGGTGGAGGCGGGCCATAAGGCGCACCACCTGCACACCTTGCAGCTCGAGGCTCATCGCAGGAGCCTGGCGGAGATCGCCAAGGAGGTGGAGGAGGAGCGGGAGGCTGCCCTCATCGCCATCGCCGTGCTCGACGGGGCACGGGACGACCTCTGCCTCCAATACGGGAGCCGGGTGGCGGAGCTGGAGGGGAAGCTCGACGCCGCCCGAGGAGTTCTCGACGTCGCCGCTACCCGAGATCGGCGGGCGGCGGAGATCGAGGCGGTGACCTGCTAGCGCGAGGAGGCCCTTGAGGCCCGCACCATGGCGCTGGAGGAGCGGCTCACCGCGTTTGGGGGGTAGGCCTCGCGCTTGCTCGCGCAGAAGGCCCTTGAGGCCCGCAGCATGGCGCTGGAGGAGCGCGCTCGCGCCCTGGAAGCGAAGGAGGCGGCGCTGGCGGACCACGAGGCCGCTGTCGCCACACGGGAGGCGACGCTGGCGGTGCACGAGGCCGCCTCCGCCGAGCAGGAGTCCGCACTCCGCCTCTGCGAAGACGCGCTCGCCGAGCGGGGTCGAGCCCTTGAGGAGGCCGAGGCCACGGCGCAGCGGCTGGTGGACAGCCTGTTCCTCTGCGAGGCGGCGCAGGAGGAGCAGGCGCGCCGCAATCTGGAGAGCGCCCGTGCCGAGAGGGACGCGCTGAACTAGCGGGCCTCTGAACTCGAGGCACGGGCGAAGCGCGCAGCGGCGGGGCGGCCGTGGGCCACGGCGATCTGGCCGCCCGCCTCGCAGCCGCCGAGCGCACCATCACCGAGCTGTAGGGCGCCCTGGACTCATCCGCTGGGGAGGTTGAGGCCCTCCAGCTGGTGAATGAGGTGGGTCCCGGCATGCTTCGGGATGCCGTCTCCCGCCTCGACCGCGCCGGGCGGCAGGCGGGCATTTGGGGCGGGCAGTACGCGAAGTACGCCACCAACCAGGGGGGCCTCGCCCAGCGCCTCTCGGAGATGGCCGGGGCCCTTGAGAGGCTCCCTGAGGAGCTCGAGGAGACGATCATGTCTTCCTCAAGGGACCTCACCCGGGGAGCGGTGGAGCTCGTGTTGGCGAGCTACCAAGCTCGGGACCCCGACTTCTCCCCGTGGACGGCGCTGGAGGAGTTCCCTCCCGGGACCGAGGACATCGTGCGCGCGCAAGTCCGGGACGCCGCCGACCACATCGTCCACGGCTTTGAGGGGACGGCCCCTCGGCTCGTTTTTGCCCTCGACTCCGACGAGGAGGAGGGCGGCGACGACGGCGCGGACGACATTGACAGCGAGGCCGGCGACCCGGGCGCATCGGAGTGAGCCCCCGGGCACCTTAATAATAATAACTTTTTCATCTTCTGAGGCCTTCGAGCCCATGCTTGTACAGACTGGTTTTACCTGCAATCAAATAGGATTTTAATTTCTAAGTCAGTTACATTTGCTATATGCATGAGATAAAGATGGTCTGTGTCGCGATCCTTCTGTGTCTTGGCTTGAGCGAGGGCTCGTGCCCGGGCCCCAGCCTCAAGCGGCGCGGGTCGGAGCTAGTGCCTGGGGAGATCCGCATGTCGAGACTGGCCAGGCCGGGAGCGTGGTGACCGAGGGTTAGGGGGACCCGATTGTGGGCCATTGCCGATTCCCCCCCGGAGTTCACCGCGCCCCGGGGCACGGCTCGGTTCTGGGCCCCGTTTGGCGATTTTAGACGACCCGGGCCACCGAGGGCAAGGTCGAGCACGAGCAGACTAATTCAAGTCAAGACTTTTCAAAAGGAAACGATAACACAGACACGGTCCTTGAGAAATCGAAAATGCTTGTTATTGAAATGCTGGAAAATGAATTAAACAAGTATGTGGATGTGGTAGCCCCCGGCCAACCCTGCGTGCCCGAGGGAGGCGCGGGGTTGGCCTGAGCCCGAGGTACGACACCCGACCCCCTTATGGGTAGAAGCGACGAAGATGCTCGATGTTCCATGGGTTAGGCAGCTCTGTGCCGTCGCCCGTGGCCAATCGAACTGAGCCCGACCGGGGGATGCCGATCACTCGATACGACCCTCCCACATTGGTGAGAGTTTGCTCAGTCCAGCTCGCGTTTGGACGCGGCGTAGTGTGATCGGGCCCGGACGTGGCGTTGATGGTAGCGCTGCAGGCTCTGCTGGTAGCGCGCGGCTCGGAGGGCCGCGCGCCGCCTTCGCTCTTCCAGGTAGTCGAGGTTGTCTCGGCAAAGCTGATCTTGATCATCCTCGCAATACATGGTGGCCCGAGGGGACCTCAGGGTGAGCTCAGATGGGAGGACCGCCTCCGCGCCATAGACGAGGAAGAAAGGCGTTTCCCCGGTCGCTCGGCTCGGAGTGGTTCGGTTCGCCCAGAGCACCGCTGGTAGCTCCTCGATCCATGAGTCGCCGTGCTTCTTGAGGATGTTGAAGGTCTTGGTCTTGAGGCCCTTGAGGATTTCCGCATTGGCGCGCTCCACCTGGCCGTTGCTTCTGGGGTGGGCGGGTGAGGCGAAGCAGAGCTTAATGCCCATGTCTTCACAGTAGTCGCCGAAGAGTTCACTGGTGAACTGGGTGCTATTGTCCGTAATGATACGGTTAAGTATCCCAAACCGAGCAGTGATGCCCCTGATGAATTTTAGCGCCGAGTGCTTGTCGATTTTGATGACCGGATAAGCCTCGGGCCACTTAGTGAACTTGTCGATGGTGACATACAGATACTCGAACCCGCCCGGGGCCCTCCTGAAGGGACCCAGGATGTCCAGCCCCCAGACCGCAAATGGCCATGAAAGAGGTATAGTCTGTAGGGCCTGAGCCGGCTAATGCATTTGCTTGGCGTGAAACTAGCACGCCCTGCATTGTCGGACCAGGTCGACTGCATCGTGGAGCGTCGTCGGCTAATAGAAACCCTGGCGAAAGGCCTTGCCAACCAAGGTGCGCGAGGCGGAATGGGCTCCGCAGTCGCCTTCATGGACATCGGCAAGAAGCTCGACGCCTTGTTCCCGAGGAATGCACTTCAGGAGGACTCCGTTAGCCCCGCGCCGGTAGAGGGTCCCTTCCACCAGCACGTAGCGCTTGGAGATGCGATGGACGCGTTCACTCCCTTCGCGGTCCTCGGGTAGAGTCTTATCTGTGAGGAACGCCTGGATTTCAGCCATCCAAGCGATCAATCTTGGGGTCCGGGGTTGGCCCCCCCGGGTCCTGAGGCCTGGACTCCGACAGGCCTCGGGGGCCGGTCAGGCGCGTCCGTCTCCCCTACGGGGTCGGGTCGCGCCAACGGCTGGGCAAGCCTTTCTTCAAAGGCGCCCGGTGGGGTCAGGGCTCGCGATGAAGCGAGCCTTGAGAGCTCGTCAGCGACCGCGTTATCCCGCCTGGGCACGTGCCAAAGTTCTATCCCGTCGAAATGGCGCTCCATACGCCGCACCTCGCGGACGTAGGCATCCATCTGCGGGTCGGAGCACCGGTACTGCTTGGAGACCTGGTTAACGACCAACTGGGAGTCGCCTAGAACCAGGAGGCGGCGGATCCCCATTCCAGCCGCCACTCTGAGTCCCGCAAGGATTCCCTCGTACTCCGCCATATTGTTGGTTGCCCGAAAATCTAGGCGAACCAGATATCTGAGGACGTCTCCGCTCGGTGAGGTCAAGGTGACCCCCGCGCCGGCACCCTGAAGGGCCAGGAAGCTGTCGAACTGCATCACCCAGTAGGCGGCGTGAGGCAGCTGCGAGGGGCTCGTGTTGGCCTCGGGGGCGGAGACGGGCTCGGGAGCCGGGGTCCATTCTGCCACAAAGTCGGCGAGGGCCTGGCTCTTAATCGCGTGGCGTGGCTCAAAGCGCAAGTCGAACTCAGAGAGTTCGATTGCCCATTTTACCACCCGTCCAGTACCCTCTTGGTTGCGCAAGATTTGGCCGAGGGGGTAGGACGTGACCACCGTGACCCGATGCGCCTGGAAATAATGGCGCAGCTTCCTCGAGGCCATCAGAATTGCGTAGAGCATCTTCTGGGCCTGAGTGTATCGGGTCTTGGCGTCTCGGAGCACCTCACTAACGAAGTAGACGGGCCGCTGCACCTTTCGGCGGGGCCTGTCCTCTTCGTTGAGGGCACCGTTCCCGGGGCGCTCTTCGTCCGAGGGGCCTGGCCGGGCCCACTCGGATTCTGTGCCGATGACCTCGAGGTCGGAGGGCGGCGGGCGTGGTGCTCAATCACCTCCCTGAGGACCCCGGGCATGTCCGCCGGCGTTTGCCCGCCGGAAGGAGACGAGCACGTCTTCCTATTTGTCGTCCAAGAGACCACCGATCCGGGTGGTCTTGGACGGGCCGTCGTCCAGGGCGACCTCCTTCACCGGGACCTCGTCGCCTGAGGCCATCCGCTGCCTCGGGGTGGGCGAGGTGGAGGCACTGAGCCTCTCGTCGCCGCCCGCGGGCTTGGATACCGCGGCGAGGTGGTCCGCACGCTGCTCCATACAAGCGAGCGCGACTTTGAGGTCGCCGTGGACGGTGATGGGGCCACCGGGGCCCGACATCTTCATCTGGAGATAGGCGTAGTGGGTAGCCGCCATGAACTTTACCAACGCGGGCCTTCCCAGGACCGCGTTGTAGGGCAGACTGAGGTCCGCCACATCAAAGTCCACCCGCTCGGTGCGGATGTTGGCGGGACCACCGAAGGTGATCGGGAGGTCGATGTGACCGAGCGGCCAGGTGTGCCCCGGCGTCACGCCGATGATCGGCTGGGACGGCCGGAGCACCATCCCCGGGGCCTTGATAGCATCAAAGGCCGCAGGGGGAGAGGATGTTGAGGGCTGCGCCCCCGTCTATCAAGACGCGCCCCAACTTCACATTGCAGATGGTGGGGGAGACCACCATCGCGATCTGCCCTTCCCGAGCAACGCATGACGGGTGGTCGGTCTGGTCAAAGGTGAGGGCGACCTCCGACCAACGCGCCCGCCGCGTCGCCTCATGGGTAGGGGCCGCGGCCAGAAGCTCCCGCTTCATGGCCTTGAGGCTCCGGCGAGAAGCGTGAGCGCACGCTCCCCCATCGACGGTGGCGACGGCGGCCTCGGGCTCCTGAAAGCCCAAGTCATCGTTGCCATCGTCGATGTCCTCGGCGGGGGCCTTCTGCCTGGCCCCACGTCACCGGTTGCCGGTGGGAGTCACCGGGGCCTTGCCCTCACGGTGCTCCTGCCTCCTCTCCTCCTCCCACTTCCTCGTCCGCTCGGCCAAACTTTTGACCGTGCGGCAATCTGCGAGGTCGCGGAGGGAGGTGTTGTGCACGGTGCACCATCTGCCGGCCGGGCGCTCCCTGCCGAGAGCGCCAGCCTCCTTCTTTTTGTCGCCCGGGGGCCTTCCCTTTCAGGGGGCCCGCGAAGCACCCTCGACGGCAAGGACGTGACCCTCGTCGTCGGAACGAGCCGACCTCTTCTTCCTCCTCCTGTCCCGCCGCCCTAAACGAGCGGCGGACTCGGGGGCAGCCGGAGCCGCCGCTCCAGAGCCGGAGGAGTTCCAGGTCTAGGCCTCCTCCTTGCGAGCCACGCGGTCCGCAAGCTCAAGAAGCTGCGCAGTGGTCTGGGGCTCCTTGGAGGCGATCTTCTCGAGCATGCGGTTGTGCCGCACGCCCCCCCGAATGCGTAGATCACCGCATGTACAGGGATGCATGGTATGGTATTGCGGACTTGACAGAACCGCTGGATGTACGAGCGGAGGGACTCATCGTCCCTCCGCTGTACCGCGTGCAAGTCCGCCTCTTCGCCTGGGCGCGGATATGTGCCCTGGAAGTTCGTAGTGAACTACTGGCACAAATCCTCCCAGGAGTGGACCGACGCGGGTGGCAAGTTCATTAACCAACCCCGCGCCTGGCCCTTCAGGGCCATGGGAAAAAAATTCGCCATGACCCTGTCGTCACCCTCCGCGGCTTCTATCCCAGTCGTGTAGATCTGGAGAAACTCTGCGGGGTTGACGCTTCCATCATATTTTTCGGTGACGGTGGGCCGGAACCTTGGGGGCCAACGGGCATTCCGAAGGCTCGCCACGAAGGCTCGATAGCCAGCACCACCAACCGGGGACACGGGGGGCCGGCCCCTGTGACCGGAACGGAGCGGCGCTCCAGAAGAGGAGGCGCCTTCTGTTGCATGGGCGGCGCGACGAGCGTCGCGCCGGCGCTCGATATCGAGCCGGGCGTCTGGCCCCCCATGCATATCTTCTTGGGTCGGAGGCGTTGATGAGGGAACCGCGGACGAATGGCGTGTGTCGGCCGTCGTCCGCCGTGCCCTCCGCCTCGACGACATAGAGCCGGTGGCGGCAGCGCCAAAGGTCCCAGTGGCGGAAGACCGCCTGCTGGTGCCTAGGCGCTGCTGCGCTGTCATGACCAAGTTGGCCATGTCATCCAGCCAACGCTGGGCTGGGGTCTCTGGATCGGGGACGACGGGCGGGTGATGCAAGAGCGCGCCCTGGGGCGTGCCGCCATCGCCGTAGGTGAGGCGACGACGCACTCCACCTCGGCATCCTCCTCCATCGCCTGCGAGCGGCGAGGTCGCGGATCCCTCGACCTCCTCGAGCGCCTTCCCCCGCCCAAGATTCCGGCGGGAGGGGGACGATGGGGTGCGAGCTCGATGGCGCGGGTCCTGCTCCCCACCATCACCGCTGGTGCTCAAAGAAGGGCTGTACACCACTGCCTCTTCGGCCATAGGGCTGACCTGGCGAAGCTTGGCGCACATGGAAGGAGATCGGGGCTCAGAAAAAACACGCGCGCCCCCTACCTGGCGCGCCAGATGACGGAGCGTGAAACTCCTCACCGGGAGACCATGCAGGCCCCCCTTTGCCGGTTCAGCCGGGGGCGCAAGGTGAGATTCTTAGCCCCTGATCTGAGGGATTTCAGCGAGAAAGAACGCGTGGACACAGGCGATTTAGACAGGTTCGGGCCGCTGAGAAGCGTAACACCCTACTCTTGTGTTCTGGTAGATCTGGGAGTGTCGAAGAATCCAAAGAGTTCAACCTCTAGAGCGAGTCAGCCAGAGTCTCCTCTCTCTTTTCTTTTTTTCTTCTCCTTTTCTCTTTCCTAGGCCTGGGCCTCCTTTTATATGGCAAGGGGCTACCACATGGGTCACAAGCTGCCTAAGAAAGAAAACATTCTTTTACAATTAGGGCTATCCTACTGCCGGAAACAGCCTCTGACAGACGCCGCAGCACGCCTCTTCTCAGCCAGCCGGCCCATCCGGGGTACGCCCGTTTCAACCTTCATTAAATGGCGGGCGACTTTCTCGTCTCGCCTGCGCTGGAATCTGGAATGCATCTGACCGGGACTGACATACAAACTCCGGGAGTTGGCACGCCAGCTCCGGCTGAGAGACGAGAGACAGAGGGCTCTCATCATTCTGACGGGATGGGGCTAGGCGTGCGGCAGGCCGCCTGGCGCCACCTAACCCGCGATCTGACCGGTCTGTGATCGGTCACTCGTTGTGACCGGTCACGGACCGGATAGGCATGCGCCACGCCGCATTAAACGCGACGTAGTGCGCTCGTCTGAACCGCCATAAATGCGGTTAGGTGAGCTCTGCCACGCTCACCTAACCTGCACGCGTGGCACCAAAACCACAGGGGGTCAGGGCGCCCCAGCCCTCGGGGCAGATTCGGGAGCAGCCCGACCCCGGGGAGAGACCGGGAGGGCAGCCGCCATGTCACCCTCGGGCCCGACCCCTCCGGGGGAACGGGCCACGTGGATCACTATGGCCGCCCTTCCCTTTGGTCTCGACACCCCCGGTCCCATGTCACCGACACACATTTTATATGTATAAACACTTACTACACTGGTAAAAAACCAGTTGTGTAGTCGTACTCAACAAATCATAGAGGTGGTGGAAGAATCGCTACAACCGCTGGTCGAGAACCAGGTGTAGTCATACCTCGACCACTCGTAGATGTGGTGGGAGGATCGCTACGACTGCTAGCCGAGGACCAGGTATGTAGATATACTTAACCACTCATAGAGGTGGTGGAAGAATCGCTATAATCGTTGCTCGAGGACCAGGTATGTAGACGTACTCAACCACTCGTAGAGGTGGTAGGAGAATCGCTACAACCACTGGTCGAGGACCAGGTATGTTGTCACACCCCGCTCCTGCGCCACTGTACAAATGGCACCGAGGAGGGCATGCCATAGGAGAACGGCGAACCGCTTTCCCACGGAACCGCTAAACAGGTACCAGTCCCAGGATAACGATGCTGGTACCAATGGTAACATGATGAATCAATGCAAGATTTAAATAAATACAATATACCTTTACGTTGCAGCTTTGGGTAATCCCTAAGTTGCAACCTCCAATCAGAGTTAGCAACAGCGAAACTTAGCGAAACTAGGACACCAAATCTACCGGCAGTAGTTTGGGTTTAGGGACGAAAATCCAACCTTCCTCTTCTTCCTGAACTTAAGCCAAGTAAAGAAAAACAATAACAATGGAGGATTGAGTTCTTTCGTACCCAGCAAGCCACTAGGAAATGTGTACATGCA
Organism: Oryza officinalis; assembly: GCA_008326285.1. Taxonomy (NCBI): domain Eukaryota; kingdom Viridiplantae; phylum Streptophyta; class Magnoliopsida; order Poales; family Poaceae; genus Oryza; species Oryza officinalis. The sequence goes on along the minus strand of BDMV01000002.1, from coordinate 13,025,856 downwards.
AGCTTCAAAGAAAGGCTGAGTTTGTTTGGCAAAACATTTTAAAACACTTTTCAAATGCCTAAGTGTAGGTTTCGAAAATACACTTTTCCTTCGGAAGGAGGCGTCTCACCTCAATCCAAACACGAGTTGCTTTGCAACAACCCGAGTGGAAAAGCCAAATTTTAGCATTTATAACACTTTCTCCTTTATTAGCTTCTTTTCACTTTCAAAACATAAACCAACATTCTCTCTAACAATCATCCGTTAACCAAGTCTCAAGGTTAAGAATTTCGGATCCGGTCCTCTCGACCTGTCAACCCAAACTTGGCCATCTCGGCCCCTAAACCGGCCCTCTCGGCCCTATGGTGACAAACGACACCCCAGGTCACATAGGCCTGTTCCCAACCACGAAAGCTGGCCATCCGTCACAAGGAAGGACTCTGGTAACGATTCCCATCCCACGAACCAATTTATTAAATAAGTTTTAAAAACAAATCTACGCTATGGGAATCACCTCACATTCGCCGTTGACCGTGAGCACGGCTGTTCGAATAGTTCAGTAAACCCCTGCAGAGACTGTACGCTTTTCCCACAAGACACGAATGTTACACCGATACTTGCCAGTACCGAAAGTTCGTGACAAAGCTTTTTCCTAGCGAAACCACAAATGTCCCGTGTCACACAGATAGGTGGAATCTCTCCACCAAGCATCAGGCCAAATTTTAGGCCCTCATCTACTCAGCCCCCCGTATGGACCCCCGACACATCCCCACTGCAGGAGATTGCCGTAAACTCCACCATATCAGTGCTCCTCACCTGCCAACATGCTAGACACCTATGTTTTAGCTAGTTACTCATCTAGGGGCATCCCATTCTACCCGTGTGGTCGTAGTGTGAGATGCTCGGATGAAAAACCCAAAGGAACCAGTCCTTATGCGCGACTACGAAACCAAATCACATAGGAGAGGATCCGCACCACAAGTTTTCTCCCATAAAACCTTTTTATTTTCAAAGTCACCGACTCCCCGAGTCGGGTTTTATAAACCTTTCACAACCCAAGTTTTTCCACATCGATAATCATGTATAAACTTGATATAATCAAATGGTGCAAAAGGACACCTGCGCCCAAAGAGTGCAAGTATCGAGGTACTGCTGTGGTGGAGCGACAAGGGTTAAGTTTAACAAGGTCCTACCGAAAGTAATGCAACTACATAGGTTGGTCCGTCGGTCGTGTGCTCGTAGACCGATGGCCAATCAAATTAATGGTGTACGCTAAGCATGCAAGTTTGCAATCAACACATTTTATAAACTGGGAGCAATATGATCGAAGAGTGGCTTGCCTTATTGTTGGTCTTCAAATCTTTGAGAAAATCCACGTCCGTTGCATCTCCGAAGCGTCCACTACACGATCAAAAAGAGAAAAACATCCAAAACCCTATAAAGTAAATAATAACTATTATAAACTAATAGTGCCATTGGATAGATCTCAATTTTAGAAAAATTATGGAAGTTGAACAGAGCCAATGGACTTACGGTTGGGGAGATATGAATATTGGGACATTAATGGATGTTCTGAAATATGAGAAAAAGGATTTATTAAATTGAAAGGAATATTTCCAAGAATATTCCTAGGCTGTGAGGCTAAGAGGGAGATAAAGTGGACTTGGTGGAGATGGGGCTAGGCTGGTGGGCTTCAGCCTGAAATTTGTTGGAGGATGTACAATAGACTTTTGTGTGGACTGATTTCTTGGGCTTGGCCCGAGGAAACAATAGGGAGGTTATATGGACTTCTGGATAGATTATCAAGCCGGGCGACCCAATGAAGTGGAGGGATGCCATATAAACTTTTTAGTCGGTAGCCCAATGAATGCAGAGGGAGTTTTCGTAGACTTTTGTAGAGGATTTCATGGGCTTGGCCAGGCAAGGAAGGAATTTTTATCATTTTTAATTTTATTTATTTAATGATTTGCAAAAATAATTTTTCGTTTCGAAATATTGCAGAACTAATCTCCAATCGCCCTCTAGGAGGGCGAGATTTAAAAATCGCCCTCCCAGAGGGCGATTTTTATGACGTGGTAGACGGCCGTTGGGCGCCGTCTGCCGCGTCGCCGCCTTTTTGCAAAAAAGACCCTTGCCGCCCTCGGCAAGGGCGATTTTTGACTGTTCCCCAAGGGGCCGCCTGCCAAAGGGCGGCCGCCGTGGCAATTTTGCAGGCGACCCCCTTGCCACCCTTACAGAGGGTGATTTTTGCCTGCGCAGGCGGCCGCCTTTAAAAAGGATGCTTTTTGATTTTTTATAAAGTTAAACTATTTTCACTTTATTTAAGTAAGGTTATACAAATATAACAACATTTGTAATATTAAAAACTATCAAAATATATGTAATGTTAAATATAATAAAACTAAGTTGATAATATAAATGTTGCCATTTTTTTTATAAACTTGATTAAACTTTTAAAAAGATTGATTTGAAAAAATCAAAACGACTTGTAATATGAAACATGTAACAGATAAATTGTAGTATTTTTTTTGTAAGAAAACAAATTTCCTTCTAATTTGCTACTGAAACACATCAAAGCTGATCAGTTTTGTGTTCTCGATGAGAATATGAAAAAAGTGCAACTAGAACTATAGAGGGGTGCGGCAAATTTGCAGGTAGCTCCCTCGCCGCCCTTGCAGAGGGCGATTTTTGGCGTAATCTCGCCTTCTGCAAGGGCAATTTTTGGTCGGCATCCCATAAAGCCCCAATGGCCTGAGGAGGTGCTCATTTCAACCGGTCACAATTGAAGGAAAAAAAGAGAGAGGTGAGGAGGAAGGAGAAGAGCCGCGAAGCGTTGTTGCTGTGCTTATTCGATCGCAGGTTAGTACAATATCCCGACGTATGGTTATATTTTGTGTCGCATACTAGTGTAATTACCATGTATTTGAAATTTGTGAGTAGATCTATAGCACTTAGATGTGGACCCTAAATTTTTTGCGAGTAGATCTGTAGCACTGTGAGTAGATATGTTGAAATTTGTGAGTAGATCTGTAGCACTTAGAAGTGTGAATAATTTTAGGCTAGATTTGTTGTGCACACGTTTGGTTTGTAGTAGTACTATATTTGACCGTATGAAGGGCGTTTACAATATTTGATAGTTGTTTTTTAAACTGTAGGATGCCAAGGCGTGGAAAAGCTACCAACTCAAGGTAACGTAAATCATTTCTGTGATATTTTGTGTTATTCGTTGTGCGTGAAATGAGGAATCCTAGATTAACGGGTTAGGGTGTTTCATTTATTGTTGACTTGTAGTTATCGCCTGAAGACTGGAAATGCCTTCAACCCATTGCCTTCGCCTAGCGGTGTTCCAGTGCCCATGTGCTGGTGCGGTGATCCTTGCAAGGTAGCCAAGTCCGATGAAGAGGAGACGTACATGCAGAGATACTGGATGTGTGCCAATTTTGAGTTTGAGCCAACACCTGAGATACGCCGCATTAACTTAATGGTGAGAAACTGATGTTTTGTAATAATTATTTGGTGTATTAAGTAGTGTTGAACAACTTATTTGCTTAGTAAACATTGCATTTGTGGCAGACCCCTCCACCGCTATGTGATTTTGAGCAGTGGATCGACACCGAGATCAAGCCGCAAAACAAGGAGCGGTTGGAGTACATGCGACAATGGGATGCAGAGCGCAAGGAGAAGATAGAGCAGAGACACAAGGAGGAGGCCGCAGAAAAAGAGCACAAGGCTGAGGCGGAAAGGAGGCGTGTTGCTGCGTACAGGGAGGAGCGGGAGCGGAAGCTTGAGCGTGCGCGGCGAGCGAAGGTAGCAATGGAGGAGAATCCCGATGCGCAGAGGAAGGGAAAGTGGCCTCGTTGCACTCAGTAGTATGCACGAGTTGGTAGTTGTATGGTGTATCGATGAATAATGTTGCGTAACCTCGCAACGTGTAGCGAACTAACGAACTTGAAATGTTATTTCGCGTGTCTTCCATTTTCCCTTCCCTTCTCGCCGTTGTACTCCGTTTGTGTTTCGCATTCACTTACTTTGATAGTGACCAATCGTAGCCCTCTGTTATGCGCCGAAAGTTTTTCGTCGTTTCGTTGAGTAGATGTAGCGAATGACATGAAATGTTTTCGTGACATATGAGTGCGGCGATCGAATAGAGTTATATACAAAGAGGTAACACAAAGTTACTAACTGTAAATATTATAAACATGTAGCACTAGTAGCCTACTGGCGAGGCCTCTTACCCCTACCCCTCCTAATGTGCCCCTAAGAGTACGTCAGCCTCTCAGCAGGCACGGCACGACTAGCGCAGACATCTGGTGCGGGCGTGTGCTGCGGCTGCTCCTGGCTCTGTGGTGGTGGTGCTCCACCAAGCTGAGAGGCACCGAGAACGTCCTGCTCTGGGTCCTCCAGGTCGTCGAAGTCGTCGCCCTCACCAGACCCGCCCGCACCGGACCCGCCCGCCTGCGACGAAGACTCGCCCGAACGGAAAATCCCCGCCGGGTAGTATCCTCCTGCAGATGTCAAAAGTTAAGCAACATTTCGCTCGAATAGTACGTTTGTAGCCCTCATCGGAAGACGCTTGCTCACCTGGCGGCTGACTGAAGGGAGGAGGGATGGACGAACCGCTCGCTCGAACAAAGGCCGACGTGCTGGGCGGAGTCGCGAACGGCCGAGGGATCGACGATCCACTCGCTCTAGCAGAGTGTCCTGTCGGCAGCGTCGGACCTTGTTGACATTCAGTTTGTAATAACATGGCGAAGGTTTTGCATATTGAGAAGGTACGGAACTAACCTGTGGACGCACCAGCACCGTGCGATGTCGATCCTGGTGTCGGGCCGTGTGGACGTGGAACAGCAGCTGCCGGTGGAGGTACCGCGTCCACGGCTGAACGACAAGAGAGGACGCGCAAGATCGAACGCATCTTTGTCTGCATCCGCTCGAACGTCAACCTCTGCTCAACGTTGTTCAGGTGCAGTCCAGCGTCCAACCTCAGCATCACCGCGTTGATGTCGGCGTTCATGGCGCGTGTAGCGTCGACCTGCGGGAATCATTATTAATTAGGTTTGTCAGTCTCATATGTACCAACCGCGTAGTACGAAAACAAGAAGTCCGAGAAACATGGACGTACCCCCAGGAAGTACTCCTGGTCACGGTGCACGGGGTAGGTGTCCCTGACGCCTGCCTGGTGTAGCTGTGGAGCTGCCGTGGTGAAGGTGACGCGGGCACGTGTGCGCGGCAAGTACCACCGAAGGTAGGCAGTGTAGTTCTCCTCCGAGTGTGGGTGGACCTCGGCAATCACCTCCTCGGTGGCTACCAACCAGTCCTCGACGTACGGCAAGATCCGAGGTGCCCACAGTGTCCCTGCATGCTGTCCCCGTCGAGTCAACCTGCAAAGAACATAATGGTCATCGAACGTTCCGCGCGTTGTCGACATAACAATAGTAAAGGTGAAAGAGAAATACTCACTGGTGGTCCTGGGGCGCGACGGGTATCGGTACGTTCACTGGAAAGCCCTACCTCAGTCCGAACTGCCTCATAACACGGTAAGCGCAGTGAGGCTCGATGAAGATGTCGAAAACCAACGGCACCACCGTCAACCAGTACGCCGTGTCACGCGTGCACAAGGTAGACAGACATAGAGGTGCTCTCTCCGCGACCACGTGGTGCGTGTAGGGCTCGCAGACGACGTCCGAAGGCTGCAGACGGTCGAACTCGAAGACAAACTCCGGGTAGCTCCGTCTGACCTGGACGTGGGCGTAACGGCGCTGCGACACAAGGAGAACCAACTCGTCAGAACATCAGTCGCACATAATCTGAAATTTGAAATGAAAACAATTTGTACTTACGTTGCGGCGGCACCAGTACGTGCCCATCGTCGGCCCGTCGGCTGGGTGGTCGGCTGCCGGTCCTGAAGCGTACGCAGCGGTGTCGATGATCGGGCGGCTGATCGCGAACCGCTCAGCTGCCCAGAGCTGAATAAGCAGAGGGCAGCCCGCGAAAATCGCTCCAGGATCCGTCTTGCAACAGGCCTCGCACAGCGCACCGTACGTGGCTGCGAGGACTGCCGAACCCCAGCTCCATTGCGGCACGGCCCCTAGCTCCGCATCCGCGATCGCCCGGGTGTAGTGGATCTGGCCCCTGTCTACTGCGTGCCCGGTGGTGCTGATGAACATCACCCAGCCGAACATCCACAGTAGGTACGCCTCTAAGGACCGTCTGAGCGAGTACTCGTCGGCGTCGGGGTGGAGCTGGTCGGTCTACAACAAAAAGCAAACGATGTTAAAACTCGTAAGATTTCTAGGAAAGTAACAAAGTGTAATTTTTAGCATTTTTAATTTTTATCTTTTAAAAGATCTACAACTTTATAGTTAACAACTTTTTCATTTAAGATCGTTTAGATATCCAAATATTCGTTACAAAATCTAAAACCTATTTAAAAGAATCTCAGATCTACATTTTAAACAATATCGGATGGAGATAAACTTTATATGAAAGTTATAGATCTCACGAAGATCTACAACTTTGTTATTAACAACTTTTTTATTTAAGATCATTTAAAGTGTCAAATAAGCATTATTAGTTTTGCAATTTTTGAAACTTAAAATTATTTTTGCAAATCTTTAAAAAATAAAAATTAAAAATGCTAAAAGTGTAAAAGTTAACTTACTGTGAACTGCAGCAGCCAAGCCTTCGTAGGCCCGGCGGTGGTGTACATGTTTGGGGGAGCAACTCCAGGGAGCCCAGGTAGCCTCATCACGGGAGCGAATCACTCCGTGATATCCTCCCTCCAGCCACCAGCACCGTCCACTGGGCCAACAGCCTCCCCGACCAGTGGAAGCCCAAGCAGGTACGCGACGTCCTGAAGCGTAGGTGCCATCTCCCCACAGGGGAGATGGAACGTGTGCGTCTCCGGCCGCCACCGATCTACCAAAGCAGCCAGCAGCGACCGGTCTGCATCCCAGCGCTTGGCCGGGTCGTTCTCGTCCGCCCGCGCCTCAACAAGCCTGCATATCGCTATCAGGCCTGCCTCACGCAACCTGTGTACCGTGGAGTTCAACATTAGTACCACATATTTCTAAATAGCCAAAAATGCCATCAAGTAATTAAGCTCTATCATACCACGGAATGTGTCGCGGATCGGCCCGCAACAACTCGTGCGACGGGCGTGGACGAAAGGTGGTAAGCTGCGCACCCTGCACCGCCGACAAGTACGAACGGTGGCTCCTGTCCAGTGCCCTACTGAGGAGAGCTGGTGTCTCGTCCGCCATACCTGCATACATAAGAGTGATTACAAATAAGCAATTGATAAAGAAAAAAACATTACACAAATTGTTCATTACAATGGTAATTCGTAACGCTAAAGGTACACTACACAAATGATAGCAACATTACAATAGTTCATGTCTCAGAACCCTAAATATTACACACATGACAAATGACAACAGCATTACAATAGTTCATGTCTCACAAGGATAAATATTACACACATGACAAATGACAACAGCATTATAAATACTACATCAATTGGATCACCGCTAGACTAAAAGGCTGACAGGAATAATCAAGTCATTGCATCGCCAGCGGATGACGTAGTCGCTGCACGAGAACGCCTAGGATGTGGTCGCCTCATTGTTGTTCCTTCTCCCGATGGACGGCGGCCATCGGTTGCCTGTCCAGATAGATCAGAACCTGGGACGGTTGGAGATTGCGAATTCTTCGGGCATTTCTTGTAAGTATGCCCGCGCTCATCGCATTTGCTACACCGTAGAGTCCTCCCCCTGCCTCCGACTCGTCCATGTCGTTTCTGATGCGTCTTGATTGACGCCGGCCCTTTTTCAGCCTTAACTTCGACGGATCTGGAATGTAGAACACCTGTGGCCTCAGAGTTGTATGAGATCCAGATATCCCGAACCCATATATCTCCTCCTTCCATGTATGAAATATTGCTTCTTTCCTGTAGTAGGGTGACACATAGATATCGGGAAGTATGCCACAATCCCCAGCTACTGCAAGTACGTGTGAGCAAGGCAGATGTCTAAGCTTGGGCTTCATGTAGCTACAACTGCAACCGCCCTCCGCATGAAGCACACATTCCTGCACAGCTTGAACGCAGTTGATGCTGCGCCTTCGCCTGTCCACACACATTATCTCGTACCTATGAACTTGGGTACCTTGGGGAATAACTCTGTGCTTCATAGCCTTTGCTATTTTATCTTGCATATACTTTGTCACCACACTCCCAAATACAATGTTGTTATCTTGCATCGAAGGGGCAATTTTCTTGTATCTGTCCTTGAAGTATGCCTGAGTGCCATGAAGGATAAATTCCACAATACCGACCAGTGGGAGTCCTCGCACTCCTCGCATCACCCAGTTGTACACCTCGGCCAGGTTGGTTGTCATTATACCATACCGAGACCCGTCAGTGTCATACAACAGAGACCACTTTTCTTTCGGTTCATTCTCTATCCACTGCGAGAAATTATGTATTGATGATGCCGACCTTCTTCTCATTGTTGGTGGGTCATCATGTAGTGGACCAAGAGGTACTGGAGGATCGTCATCCTGTGGCCGACGAGATTGCTCGTCGGTTTGCTTTGTTGTCAGCTCATCCAACCTCCTCCACAACTCATTGAATTTTTTCTCCTAATTTTGACCACATAGCCTCTTAAATAGATCCATCAGGTGCTTGTTCTTGAATTGCTTGTAGAAATTGGCTCCCATATGACGCATGCACCACCTACTCCGAACATCATGCCACCTAGCTGGAAGTCCCCTCTCCGGCCAACCATTCTGCAGGTAGTCAATTGCCTTCAACATGCCCGCATGACGATCATGAATGAGGCAAACATTGGGCCTCATACGCACGACTTGGCAGCGAACTCTCTCCAAGAACCAATACCAGCTTTCGGTGTTCTCACTCTCGACAAATGCAAACGCCATAGGTAACACCTGGTTGTTCCCATCAGCTCCAATCGCCGTCAGTATCTGACCTCTGTATTTGCCTGTCAAGAAGGTTCCATCTATGCACAACACAGGGCGACAGTGCACAAATGCGTTGATGCAAGCACCCAGCGAGAAAAAGGCTCTTTGCAGCATGCTCTTGCTCGGGTTATTAGACAACGGAAAGGTCTGAATGTCGTAATAGGTATTGGGGTTTCTCTGAGCAATGGTGCCTAACAGACGAGGCAAGTTATCATAGGATGCTTCAAATGTGCCATACCTCATCTCCAAAATCTTTTGTTTCGCCCTCCAAGCCTTGTAGTAGCTTATAGTATACTTGAATTTGTTTTCAATGTGCCTAATAATGGAGCCCGGTTCAAAGTCCGTGTTACAAACCACATCGCTGTACATCTCACCGGCAACAAAAGCTGAGGTGATGTTGCGGTGATACTTATCAACCCCTGGCAACCAACATGTGTGCTCACCAACAATGCTCACTTTCCAATAGTCATTCCATTTTCCCTTATATGCATGAACGTGCCACAGACAATCATCCTTCGTGCACTTCACGTCATACACACAGTTGGTAGACTTCACCACCCTAAACTCTCTATGCAAGGAGACCGCCCAATGCTTCACCGCCTCTTTCATGTCTTCCTTATGCGCATACCTGGCACCTTGGATTACCTCATTATCCTTGTATTCAAAGGGTGCTTGCTGCCCCTCTGAGATAACAAGTTGAGAGAAATCGGCTTTTGTCCAATCAACGGGCAGTACTTCTTCCTCCTCGTCCGATGATTCATCGCCCTCCGCCAGCTCATTTTCAGAATCTTCCCTCTCCATTTCCTCAACTATTGCTTCGATTCTCTCCCCCTCATCCGCCATGCCTATTGCCTCCTCCAACCTTGCTTCGTTACCCCCAGTTCGCATCGATGGTCGAACATTCTCCACAGCATTGCTAGGACCTTCACCATCCTCTGTTTGCATTGTAACACTGCTATCGATTTCATGCAATGCCACAAAAATAACAAGGGGCCAGGACCTTTCAAATGCCATCTCTACATAACGTCTCCAGGACTCGGTGTTATCTACAGGCATTAGTTCCCAATAATATCCTTCCGTTGCACGACTGACTACAACGGATAGAGACATTGTGTTCACTCTTGTATCCACTTTAAATCCACGTAGTAACCAACTATAGACTGACTCAAATGTTTTATTGGTTGGCCTATCGATGCCCTTTGATTTCATACTAAATTCTGACAGATCAACACCATCTCGACCATATTTAACATTGCCTTTACCGTGAACTATCTGAAATATGACCTTGCTTGCCATTGTGCCTGATAAACAGGTTCAAACTTAATTTACTTCATACTACGAATATGTTGCCTAGATCAATCTGTGCCTAAGTTAAATTCTATATTAAACAAAATTCTACGCAAAGAAATGTATACATACATAAGGGCATATCCTACATATGTTCATCTAAATCGGTTTGTCCTAAGTCAAATTGACTAAAATAAATCATGCCCTAATTTTTAAATCCATATTATAGTGCTACACAACTATTTAAATAACATAGACATAGATCAGAATGTATTGTACGTAGGTTCATCTAAATCGGTTCGTCCTAGGTCAAACTCCTTAAATTAAATCGTGCCCTAATTTATAAACCAATATCTTACTAAACAACTATTCAAATATTCAAAAAAAAAATTCTTTTCTTATATATTCTACACAAAATAAATAACACAAACATATAGCGGAATATTGTATTTACCTGCGATCGAGTGTGCACACCGACAGGGCTTCGCCGCTCTCCTTCTTCTTCCTCACCCCTCCCTCTATTATTTTTCTCGAGTCTCGACGGCTGCGAATGACGGCCGCGGAGTTGGAAATGGGGATTTTATAGGGGAGGGCAAAAAATCGCCCTCTGTAAGGGCGACAAGGGGGCCACCTGCAAAATTGCCAGGGCGGCCGCCCTTTTGCAGGCGGCCCCCTGATGAACAGTGAAAAAACGCCCTTGCCGAGGGCGGCAAGGGACTAAAACACAAAAAATCCGTGACGCGGCAGACGGCGCCCAACGGCCGTCTGCCACGTCGGAAAAATCGCCCTCTGGGAGGGCGATTTTTAGAACTCGCCCTCCCGGAGGGCGAGAGGAGATTATTTCTGCAATATTTTGAAACGGAAAATTATTTTTGCAAATCTTTAAATAAATAAAATTAAAAATGCAAAAAATTCGACAAGGAAGAGGGGTGCGATATAGAGAGTTATGGTAGTGGGTCCCACCGGCGGGTCCCACCTCTTTTATTTTTCTTTTTCCTTTTCTTTTCCCTTCTCCTTCTTCTCTCTCCTTCTTATCCTTTTCCTTCTCTCTCCTTTCTTTGTCTCTTGTTCTTCCAGGGAGAAGGAGAGAGAGCGTTGGTGGCTAGGGTGGCGCCGGCTAGGCGACAGTGCGTGAGGTGGCGGCGGTGCACTGTGGGTCGGTGGCGACGCGGCGAAGTGGCGCTGGCGACTCAAGCCAGGGCAGTGGCGCGCGAGTCACGCGGAGGGTAGAGGTGACGCGACCGGGGGCTCGCGGCCGGGCAGGAGGAGGTTGGGGGCGCCGGCGGCTCGAGGAGGGCGCAGGCCGGGCGCGGCAAGGGCGGCCGGAGTGCCGCCGGTGGTGGCGCGGCACGGGCGCGGCTCGCGCAGCCTAGCGGCACAATCGGGAGGCGGCGCACCGGGGGCTCGGCTCGGCATGGGCGACGGCTGAGCTGAGCGTCCGACCAGGCGGAGGTGTCGCACGGTGGGGCGCGACAGTGCGCCAGTTGGAGCGGCAGGGAGGAGTTCGGGACTGCGTCGGTACTGCCAGGGCGGCGTCGGCTGGGGGCTCGGCCGGACGATGGCCGGGGAGGCGACTCGGGCAGGTCGGCCGAATGACGACGACGTTCGTCCCGTCGGTGTGATGGTAGTAACCACGGTGGTTTGGGATGGAGAAGAGGTGGCGACAGTGGACGGAAGATGACGGCTTTTTTAGTTGTCGTGGTTGGCAGATGGCGTCGAAGACTGGTCAGCCAAGCGGGCCGATTGCTCTGTTCGGTTGACGCCAATGGCAGGGTGGCAAAGGGGTGCAAGGACGGCGTGGACGCGGTGTTTGCTTTCGGCGTGGGCTACTGTCTCTAAGCTTTCTTGGTGTGGTGTAATGGAGCACTGGACAGGGAGCACGATGAGGTTGTCATGGAGAAGCAAGGGACAGTGGATGGGTCGGCAGACAAACTCGCTCCTATGTTCTCCTCTCCCCCTCCAATTTGTCTCTGCTGCGGCCTCCATGCTCAGGAAGGTGCCTAACTCTCGCTAATGCAGAGTCAAAGCAGAGCTGCTGCCTGAGCTACTCAGGGAGGAGGACAGGGCGGTGCCTAACTTGCAAATTGTCTTGGCATGGCAGTGAGACTGCAGAGAGGTGGAATGAAGGGATGTGTGTGTAGGCATGGGCAAAAGGATGAACATGCATATTTTGTTTGCTTGTTGTATTGTGGAAAAGAATGTGGTGCACGTATGCCTGCCTGTCGTCATCTTGCCCGTGTGTTGTGAATATTTTTGGACTTGTAAAAGAACTGTAACTAGACTGGGAATTCTAATGATTTGTTTGCGATTTTTGGACAGATGGGAAATTTGGTTGGAGGGGTTTTGGCTTTAAAATAATAATTTGCAACGAATGGAGTGAGTAGAGCCTTAAGCAAAATAAGTTAGAACGGATAGGAATTGGAGGGATGGTTTAGGACGTGTTTCGGATTCCAAAATCCGAACACGGGGATTTTATTTGAAAAAGAATTATTGGAGCACAAACTCGGCTTTTGCCGGTCCTATCGGTGCGCGATTAAATCAAACGGGAGAAACGACTGTTGATTTTGGGTTTTACGTGCACAGAAATATTGCTTTTTGATATATACACGTATAGGAAATATTTATCAAGTGGTCGAAGTCTAAAAATAAATATTTTTAGACTCTCTGAACGGAAAGGAGATTATTTGTCGGCACGATCAAAAATTCTGAAATCGAAATTTCAACCGTACGAATTTTTGGAAAGGTTTAGGAGGGATAACTCGAACTTCAAAATCCGAATAATGGGAATCTAATTTTTGGGGAAAATATCATGATCAAGGTTTTGGGTTTATAAGGAAATGAATCAATTGAGATCTTTGGCACAAAATCCTAAATACACTCAAAGAACTAAATTTTTGAATATAGGATTTTAATAAAATAGATTTTTCGACGGGGCGAAAATCGGGGCATTACATAACGTACTCAACCACTCGTAGATGTGGTGGGAGAGTCGAGGACCATGTGTAGACATACCTCGACCACCCAAAGACAACTTGGAGGGGATGATGAGAGGATGACTACCGTCGTCGGTGGAGGACCAGGCGTAGTTATCCCTCAACCACTCGAAGGCAACTTGAAGAGATGATGAGAGGATGACTATCACCGCCGGCCAAGGACCAGGTATAGTTATCCCTCGACCACTCGAAGGCAACTTGATGAGGTGGGGGGAAATCACTACAACTGCTGGTTGAGGACCAAGTATAGTCATCTCTCGGCCACCCCAAGGGAGGGGAAATCACTACAACTGCTGGTCGAGGACCAGGTGTAGTCATCCCTCGATGACCCAAAGGGAACCCTGATAGGTGATGAGAGATCGCTACAACGCTGGTCGAGGACCAGGTGTAGTAATTTCTCAACCACCCGAAGGCAACTGATACGTGGTGGGAGATCGCTACAACGCTGGTCGAGGACCAGACGTAGTCATCTCTCGACCACCCTAAGGCAACTGATAGGTGGTGAGAGATCGCTACAACGCTTGTTGAGGACCAGACGTAGTCATCTCTCGTCCGCCCTAAGGCAACTGATAGGTGTTGGGAGATCGCTACAATGCTGGTCGAGGACCAGGTGTAGTCATCTCTCGACCACCCGAAAGTAACTTTGATAGGTGGTGAGAGACCGCTACAACGCTGGTCGAGGACCAGACGTAGTCATCTCTTGCCCTCCCGAAGGCAACTCTGATAGGTGGTGAAAGATCGCTACAACACTGGTCGAGGACTAGGCATAGTCATCTCTCGACCGCCCTAAGGCAACTGATAGGTGGTGGGAGATCGCTACAACACTGGTCAAGGCCCAGGCGTAGTCATCTCTCAACCACCCGAAGGCAACTCTGATAGATGGTGAGTGACCACTACAACGCTGGTTGAGGACCAGACGTAGTCATCTCTCACCAGTTTTAGGGGCGCTAAAGTTGGTTATTGCATGTGTATCTCATGTGGCCAGCATGACTCACATACCCAACTTATAGCATATTGGGAGTCCGTTCGCAATCATGTCGGGTGATCATGCCGATAACGTTCATGAGGAGATTGTTCACAACAGCCTTTTCACAAATAGTTCAGACACGACTGGCTAGATGTGAGATAGGTCATCGGTCTTTGTTGGTAGGTTTGGTCCGACAACTCTGCATTTGTTCTCGACAATGGGGTATACTCGACCGCTGTCTACTTGAGTCTCGATTGTTCCTGAAAAGCATTTTCTAGAAGGCAAGATATATAGCAGAGAATACTGAGCGCATACTCATAATACTGTATAAATCTCCTAGTATTATTAGGATATAGTAAGCAGATTCAAATTAAATATCAGGTATTATTTAAACCGTAAACAAGCATGATTTCTATAAAAAACAGAGAGAGCCCCCAGTATTAGATCGTAGTGGCCTAATATCGGAGACGTTCGCATAATAATATTGTATAAAAAGCATGCTTTAGGTAAACATAATAAATTACGGATCTGAAACTAGGTACGTGTTGGTGTAGAATTTAGACCCGCCTCGCAACAAAATGGGTTCCATGTTTCCACGGCGGCCTGGGAGGTCTGCTTAGCTCCGGTGCAGGTCCAATGGCTTGCCTAGGTGCGTGTAGGGCGTGCCAGTTGATTTGATCTGCAATCAACAAGAATAAACAAGTAAACCATGTGAGAAACGATGGCCGATCGGCCGATAGGCCGATGCTGCATCATGGAAGCCTGGCAGATAGGGCAAAGCTATATCGGCTTACTTGAAGTAATAATATGATGTAACTGATGAAACAGATCTAATCCCATCGGCCCATGTTAATATGTTTATAGTAAATTATTGGAATCGGCCGATGAGGGTTGCATAAAGATAAATACACTAGCTAATACTTTAGTGCAAACTTATACAAGCCAGTCGGCCAATATAAATATACCAATCACAGAGAGATTCTAAGAATACCCTGTAACCGATATGCTTATATTCACCAATCCGTCTGTATAAGTGGCAAACACATACAAGAACATAGCCGATCACATGCATTAGATAAGACCGGCTGAAACCCCGGTGCTATCCTTAATTACGATCGGAAAACAGGCTTTGGGTTAAACCTCGAAACACGACTAAGGTCGATAGCAACTCAGAGTGTAGATCGAGAGTTAACACAAAGAAAATCAAGTCGTCGATCGCTTTTGGGGATGGTAGATGCCTTAGATAATCTAGACGAGCAAGCTAATTCGATCATCGTCGGCAATAAACCCTAAAACGAGTTAGCCGCTGGCGAGATAGAATTAGGAAACCGCATCAAGATTAGCTAACACATGATAAACAACGATCACATTGCCAGGGCTTAACGCGCCTAAAGCGACACGCTAGCCCCGACGATGTAGATCGTCGGGTATGAGTTCTTACCTCTGCTCTGGGGAAGCAAGAACTCGTCGGAAGCTAACCTCTTGTGAGGGTTGGCGATGCGTCGAAGGTAGATTAAACTTGGTTGATTGTGTGATTGATTGAGAGAGCTTCTATGTACAAACTACCGGGATATTTATACCCAAGATTATAACACGGTCTGTGTAGGACACGATCTTATCTCTAATTAACAAACAAGTCTTTACGGCAGACTCTTGCCAAAAATTAGATCTAAACCTACTTGATTTACAAGATACAATTGCCTAAAACCGAGCCTTATCTCTATTTGGCAACCACCTTGAAGTTTATCTCGAGCCCAGACTAAGCCCACGCTGACTCTGTCAATTTCCAGCCTCTATCGGCCGATGACCATATTGAATCCGTATCGGCCGATACGCTCTTCCTGGTAACACCTCTCCCAGTCCGATACGCCTATCGAGTCCGATACAAAACCTGGTCTGACTCCAATCCAGCCCTTCTCTCCGCGTTGGTTTCTTCTCCCTTCTCCGGGCCGATTACGAAAATCTGCTGTTAACACATGCCCCCCAATTCCGCATCATTATATAATGTGGCAGAATTAGCTCTAAAGAACCCATCGACTTCTTTGCTAGGGTTCGTCTAAAAACCGCGCAGATCTAGATTCGCAACCCTCCGCCGCCGATTTAGTAACCACTCGCGTTCTTCAACTTCGGCGACCCCTCAGCGTCCCATCGGCATCAACCCTCTCAACGGCGACCTCTTCGACAACAACAATGGCTTCCGCTCCGTTTTATGCCTCCGAGATCCCTGTGGTACGTCAGCCCCTTCGCACTTTCATTTTCTCGCCGAGTTCTTCAAATTAGGGTTCCTGCTCTTGCCCCCCGGGTCTCATTCTTCATCGTTGTTCTTATGACATAGGTCTTCAAAAATCAAATTTTGATCCCCACCAACGACAAATCATACCGATTCCTGCTAGGCCCGATGGGTAATTGCGACCCAACCTGGCTGATAAACGCCGAGACAAACAGAGTCCCCTTCCAACAAGCCAAACCCAATGTTTCTTCGTGGAAACACACTTTCAGATCCTGGCCGTTGAAGGTCAATGGGTACAGAACTTGGCACAAGAGGATTGCTGCATCCAAACAGGTTCACTGGGACGAAATAGGAATCGGCCAATGCATTACCTTATCCCTGGTCGATACCAAGAAAAACGAACCACTTATGTCAGCGGCCACCTACTTCTGGTCCAGCACCTTGAACGCTTTCCTGTTCAAGCAAGGTCCGATGACCCTAACTTTGATTGATGTCAAGCTGCTAACAGGACTAGACTTCCAGTCCGAGATCAATCCCTTCAGCCTCCTGGCAAACAGCGGCCATAAATTGAAAACCAAGAAAATTGGAGGCTGGTCTGGATATATCTCTGAGCATATGGAATAAGGATCAGTCTCAGAGAGAGAACACGTGGCCTTCCTGACGCTATGGTTGGAAAGATTTGTTTTTTGTGGATCAACCTGCGGCCCCACTCTAAATTGCCAACACTTGGCGCAAGCTTTGGTTGATAAGAAACAAATCCCCCTTGGTCGATATCTCCTGGGAGCCGTCTATCGGCTGCTTCACTCTGCTACCCAAGATCTGATGCTGAAGCACACGGTGGCGCATGGAGGACCATGGTGGTTTGTCCAACTCTGGTTAACTATTCACACCAACACCATAGTCGATCGGCCTCCACTATCGGACTCCTGCTTCCCCTCAAAGTACGCCGATCACGAAGATCCCAGAACCAGAAGATGCATGTCTTTTGGAGAAGCAGCCTCTGTTTATCCTGGAGCAGATCAATCGGCCGAAGACATGTCCACATGGTTCATCCGATTCTACACCGGTCCCCCATCAGTTAAGATGGACATGTTCATCTACACCTCAGACCAGGATTTCGAACTCCCCGATGACCTTCACTTGGTCTTGGTGAACGACGATATGGAGTCACGGGAATCGTTCATGATCGGCATCACCCCATGCCTGCTCCCAGTAGGCATATTCCAAGGAAGAAGCACCAGCCTGTCCTATGAATTTTACAATCCCATGGTGGCTGCTAGACAGTGCGGGCTTGGACAACTTCCCATCAATTTGTATCTCCACAAACTCCTAGAGAGCAGAGGCACGGTTTCATCAGCGCTGGTCATGAGCAAAGCACTAGAGATTGAAATCCCAAATCTGGGTGACTTTGACCGATTGCATCTGAGCACCTTCATCCATATCAGCTTCTAGGCATGGTGGCAAGAATGGGCTGCTCATATCTTCCATCAATCGGCCAGATTTCACTTAACAGAGCTCATCCAAGATATCAGCCCTCAAGTCCTCGATGGTCCGATTCCATCTGTAAGCAACAGTGGACAAAAGATATCATACGCAATGGTCTTGGCTCCATCGGGTAACTCTGTCATGGAATCGACTATTGGCCTTACTGCCCCAAAGGTCTCATCTCTGCTCCAGGGGCCAATAGCCAAAGAAGCCACCAAAAGGAAGGCGTTAGCAAGGGACAAGCCCCACAAACCTGTGAAAAAGTCCAAGGCTGCCGACCAGGCCGATCCTGTAGAACTGGATCCCTCCGTAGAAGAATTCCTCGATGAACAAGTAATGGAGGAGGAGGTCGATGCAGCTGCTGCCGATCTAGCTAAAGAAGAAAATCCATCGGCTGAAACCGCTAAAGAATCATCGGCCAAGACCACTACAATCCCATCGGCCGATGACCAAGTCGTTGCTGCCCAACCAAGGAAAACCAGACATGCAGTCCACAAGGTTAGCGCATTTCCTTTACTGAATCTACGCAATCCCCTTCTGTTGGTATGCTATAATTTGATATCCTTTTCAGGCTGCCGCGTCATCTGTGCTCAAGGAGAGAACTCAATCGGCCCCTTTAAGAACTAAGAAAGCAACCTTGCAAAGGCGTGAACAAACCAAGGCCCGATTAAGAACTCCTTCTCCTTCTCCACCATCCTCTCCGATTGCTTCGGTAAGAGTTGATCTTTTTTGTTTTATTCTTTTAATGATACAGATCTGATCGTCCTTGCTTATCCCTCTTCAGCCGCGTGCTCCATCGCCCGAACCACATCGGCCAACCCCCTCACCTACTGTTTCAAGACCACAAAAGGAAGCCGATGCAAGCACCACCGATGCTCCAACACATGTAACCAAGGTCATTTTGATCCCCTTTGCTGATTCCCGTTTAACTAGGCTAACCTTGCCCTATATTGATATTTGCAGAACTTAGCCGATATGTTCTCTTTTGATATCGGCCAATTTCTTGATGATGAGGACAAGGAGCCACCCATCACAGCTAAGGCATCGATCTCTGACGAACTGAAGTACCGGCTGTCCGATATTGCCAATCGGCTGGAGTCATCACTGGAGTTCCTGGTGGAGGATTGCACACCCATCAGAGTCAGGGTACAAGAAATTCAAGATCAACTGCCTGAAGATCTAATGGAGACCCTGACACCGGCCATCTTCTTGGAACAATACCGATTCAAACTTCACACGGCGAAAGAAAGACTCATGGAGCGACGGGAACGTGAGAGACTGGAATCGGCCCTATCCGCTAGCAAGGCTCAAGTCAATTATGACAAAACCAGGTTGGATGAGCTAGTTGTTGAGCCGATTGTCTTGAAGAACAGACTTGAAGAACTCCGCCGCCTTGAAGCAGATCTAGAATCGAAGCTAGAAGCCACGCGCAAAGAAATCCAAAAAGTTGAAGCCGGAATAGCTGCATCACCCAAGGTCATAGAAGACCAAACAGCGAAACTGAAGGCATCGGCCAAGTATCTTGCAACCCTGAGCAAATCCTTAAAGCCGATTCCAGGGTCCGTGGCCAATGACGCCCAAGCCATAGAAGATATTGATCAAATCCGCCATAGGGCCATTGCAGCTATTGCAAACTTTATAGGGTGATGTAATATATTTTGTGTCCTTCTTGTAGACAGATATTCTTATATTGTAATTAATCTCGTCGGCCAATTAGCCGAATTAGATCTCAATCTAAAAAAGTCCAAGTCTGAAAAATTTTGAAACCCATAAACTTGAATCCTTGAATCAATCTAACAATCTTGAATAATTCTAACAATCTTGAATCAATCTAACAATCTTGAAAAATTGAATCCTCGCACTTATATCTATGCCCCCCAAATTTTAGAAGATGAGGGCTCATGTTGTGAAATTTGAACTAAGGACGATAGTATATATCGGCCATCTAAAGACGATGCATCGTACATCGGCTGTGATCATAAATCGGCGGGAAGGCCGATCATGAGTCGATCCATACGCTTGGATAATATTTCTTTAAGTATTTGCCATTAAGAGCTCTGCCATAAACTTCTCCATCTAATCCTCTGAGCAGATAAGCATTACGGGGAACACATCGATGAATCTGAAAAGGACCTTCCCAATTAGGTGACCACTTGCCGAATTTATTATCTCTAGAACCAATCGGCATTATTAATTTCCAAACAAGATCCCCTTCTTCAAACAACTTGGCAACAACTTTTTTTTATAATGACGAGCAACTCGATCTTTATCGTGCTTTATTTTCTCCAATGCCCGCAATCGGACATGTGCCTAGTCATCTAGCTCATCGACCATAAGATTATGATACTCATCGGCTGTCAAGTCGTCTTGCAAGGCAATCCTCCTTGAGCCGATGTTGGTCTCCCATGGCAGCACAGCTTCATGCCCATAAACTAGCTGATAAGGTGGCACTTGAGTTGCACCATGACAAGCCATCCGATATGCCCAAAGGGAATCGGCCAGCGTGGTATGCCACTGTCTCGGCAGTT
Source organism: Oryza officinalis (assembly GCA_008326285.1). Lineage (NCBI taxonomy): Eukaryota > Viridiplantae > Streptophyta > Magnoliopsida > Poales > Poaceae > Oryza > Oryza officinalis. The sequence continues at coordinate 13,005,408 of BDMV01000002.1, read as the reverse complement.
CATCAATTTTTCTCTTGATTAACTTGATTAAAGTCTTGTTGGAAGCTTCTGCCTGCCCATTAGCTTGTGCATAATATGGAGAAGAATTCAATAGCTTAATGCCCCTACTATCGGCAAATTCAACAAACTCATCGGACACGAAGATTGATCCCTGATCTGTAGTCAATGTCTGTGGCAGTCCAAACCGATATATTATATGCTCTTTGACAAATTGAATTGCATCCTTGGAATCAACCTTCTTAAGGGGAACAGCCTCAACCCACTTTGTGAAGTAATCTGTAGCCACTAGTATATATTTGTGTCCCTTGCTTGACGACGGGTTTATCTGGCCGATCATATCTATTCCCCATCCACGAAACGACCACGGCTTTATGATTGGATGCATAGCCGATGCCGGTGCTCTCTGAATTGCTCCAAATTTCTGACAATCTTGACATCCTTTATAATACCTGAAACAATCCTCTAGCATTGTCGGCCAAAAATATCCAACGCGCTTTAAAAGCCATCTCATTTTATGGGCCGATTGATGTGTCCCACAAATCCCTTCATGGACCTCACTCATAACAACTTTGGCTTCTTCGAGACTCAAGCATTTGAGCAAGACACCATCAATCGTCTGATAATATAGATCATCGTCCAATAAGACATAATGTAAAACTTTATACTTCATTCTTTGTGACGCCGATTGAGAAGGGTTTCTCAAATACTCGATAATATCAAACCTCCAGTCATCGGCATCCATGGTAGCAATTTGAATCTGAACATCTTTAGCCATCGCCTTGTATCCTGATGCCCCCTAAGCTAAGTCATTGGCCTCGAAGTTCTGCTTCCTGGGTATATGCCTCATCGTCACAATCTTGAAAGCTTGTAACAACTCCTTGCACTCCTCATTGTAAACCCTGAGAATATCATTCTTGCATTCATACTCCCCAGAAAGTTGATTAATGACCAATTGTGAATCACCAATGATCTCTACGGAATCGGCCTCAACCTCTTGTAATAACTGCAAACCCTTGAGAACAGCCTCATACTCTGCTTGATTATTGGTATAATAAGGCTTGATAGTAAAGGCAAACTCAAAGCTTGCCCCCCGAGGGGATATGATGACTAGGCCGATACCGCATCCATGTTTGCAAACAGACCCATCAAAATACAATGTCCATGGCATAATATCTGAATATACAATTGAATCGTCTCTATGCTGAACAATAAAATCGGCCAGGGCTTGTCCCTTGATCGCTTTGGCCGATTCATATCGTAAGTCGAACTCTGTTAAGGCAAAAATCCACTTCCCAATTCTTCCTTTCAACACGGGGGCCGATAACATGTATTTCATCACATCGGCCTTACTTACCACAATGCACTCATTGGAAAGTAAATAATGCCTCAATTTAGTACATGAAAAATATAAGCACAAACATAGTTTCTCCACTGGCGTGTACCTTGTTTCGGCATCCAGCAACCTCCTGCTGAGATAGAAAATAACCCGCTCTTTGCCATCAATATCCTGAACCAAAACTGAGCCGATAGACATCTCATCGGCCGATAGGTACAGCCTGAACGGAACTCCCTTCTGTGGAGGAATTAGAATTGGTGGGGAGCTCAAATATTCTTTGATGTCGTCCAGCGCCTTTTGCTGCTCGTCACCCCATGTAAACTCTTGATCGTCTTTTATCTTCAATAACGGAGTGAACGACTCTATTCTTCCTGACAGGTTTGATATAAAGCGCCGGACAAAATTGATCTTGCCGAGCAGAGATTGTAACTTGGTCTTGTTCGTCGGAGGCTTGATCTTCTTTATAGCGTCGATATTCTTCTGCATAATCTCAATTCCTCTTTCGTCGACCAAGAAACCCAAAAACTGACCGGCCGATACGCCAAAGGCACACTTGTTAGGGTTCATTTTGAGACCATACTTCCTTGCTCTTTCAAGTACCTTGCGTAAATCGGCCAAGTGCATATCATACTCTCTTGACTTTACGACGACATCATCGATGTACACTTCAATCAAAGAGCCAATAAGATCATGAAAAATATAATTCATGGCCCTCTGATAAGTAGCCCCAGCATTTTTCAAGCCGAAGGTCATAACAACCCACTCGTACAGGCCGATTGCCCCCGGACACTAGAAGGCTATCTTGTGGATATCTTCCTCGGTCATGAAAATCTGGTTGTAGCCTGCGTTCCCATCCATGAAGCTGATAACCTTGTGTCCAGACGCAGTATCAACTAGCAAATCGGCCAACGGCATAGGGTACTCGTCCTTTGGTGTTGCTTTGTTTAGATCTCTGAAATCGATACACACCCTGAGCTTGCCGTTTTTCTTCATCACTGGAACTATGTTGGAGACCCACTCCGCGTATCGGCAGGGTCTGATAAAGTTGGCATCGTAAAGTCTTGTGATTTCTGCCTTAATAGCTTTGTGCATATCGGCCTTAAATCTCCTAGGAGCTTGTTTAAATGGCCGACAGCCCGGTTTGATAGGCAACCGATGTTCTACGATCGATTGGCTTAATCCTGGCATCTCATGGTATTCCCATGCAAAACAATCCATGAATTCTTTTAAAAGATTTATCAAATTATTCTTATATTCCCTTGGCAGGTTAACACTTACATATGTCGGCCTAGGCCTATCACCTATTCCTATGTCAACCTCTTCAAGTTCATCGACCGACGTAAAGCCTTGTCCCAACTTCTCGTCTAGCTCATCCACCGCGTCGTCTGTGTAGGGACTAGCTTGCTCATCTTGAATAGTGGATGGCGCATCTTTGTTAAAGCAACTGCTTGTCTTGATCTTCAATCGTCTCGATATCACAATCAGTTACTTTGAGGAAATCGGCGTCCCAAACTCACCCGAATAAGCAGTCGATTCCCTCCATCTCCCAAACTGCGAGATCGACATTGGCCACGTGTACTGACTGATCGGCCTGCACGATCTCGACCTGGTCCCCTTGCCATTGTATAAGGCATTGTTGCATTATTAAAGGGACGCAACAGTTTGCGTGGATCCAATCCCGTCCCAACAACAAGCTGTAGGAACCCTTTCCATCGAAGACGAAGAAGGTGGTGGGTATCGTCTTGTTGCCCACAGTGAGTTCCACGTTTAGTACCCCCTTCGCCTCAGACGCGTTGCCACCAAAGTCTTTCAGCACCATGTTGGTCTTGATGAGGTCTTCAGGTACTTTTCCAAGCTTCCTGAAGGTTGTGTACGGCATTAAGTTTACCGCCGTGCCGCCATCGACCAGCATCTTCGTCATCGGCCGCCCATTAACGAACCCTTTGATGTACAACGGCCGGAGGTGCCTGTAGCTGGCGTCGACTGGCTTGTTGAATACAGCTTGATCAGGTGACAACTGTAGTTTAGCTGAGGACTGCTCGTCGTCGGCTACCGCTTCATCGGCCGTCTGCACGCTGTACTCCGTTGGCAATATGAAAACCATATTAATAGAGGCCGATGCTACGCCTTTACCTTTTGCGGACGCAGGAGCTTGAGCTGATTTGGAGGTGCCCTCGTCGGCCTTAGCCACCGCTGATTTTATTCTCGACTCCTTCTTGGTCTTGGCCGGCCGATGGGCTATTGTCGCCTGTTGCTCTTGGATCTGCTCCTTCCTCCTTAGCCTCTAAACCCGCTGTTTTTGTGTCTTGCTAAACACGTTGCTTGGGCACCACTAGGGGTTCTGGACTTGTTCCTCGTCCTCGGTCTGATGATCATGGTGCATCGGCCCTAGCCTCTCGTGTATAGACTTTCTCTGCTTGCTTGGCCGATGCACTTGCTTGCTCGAGCTGCCCTGATAGGAGTTTTCTACATCATTACATGCAGGGCACTCTTGAATGGATGGCAACCTCATTCCTTCATTCCAGCAAAAACGGAAAAATTCGCACTCCCAATGAGGGTCATAGGAGTTGTCTTGATCGGCGTAATCCTGTGCTTGTTCCTCCCGCCTTCGCTGATATTTTCTAATCAGGCCCTCCGAGGTCTGATGAGGTCGCTTGCTGGTCCGATGGCCATCGCCGTCGGCCCTGTCCGCCCGCACCATGTTGACTGGGAACGGGTGTCCTTCTATCTTCATCGGCCGCTTGGCATCATCGATCTTAATCCTACCTTGCTCTATGGCCGATTGTATCTGTTGTCGGAAGATTTTGCATTCGTTGGTATGATGGGAATATGTGTTGTGCCATTTGCAATACCTTCTCTTCTTGATTTCTTCGGCCGATGGCAGTACATGACCTACTGGCAGCTGGATCTGCTTCTCTTGCAGGAGTAGGTCAAATATTTTGTCGGCCTTGTTGATGTCGAAGTCGTATTTATCCTTTTTGTCGCCCTTCTTGGCCCACTGGCATGCTGTCGGCTTCTTCATCCGGGCCCACTCGGCCAGGTCGACATCGGCGTCTTCTTCATCATCTTCGTCGGAGGCGTACTGATAGACTGTATTGATTTTCTTCGTGAACTTCTTTGCCTCCTGGAATCGTTGCTCATGGGCCGATACTCGTTGGGCTAGCTGTGCTAGGCTGTCGAATTCCTGAGAGGAGAACCTCTCTTGTACCGGCCCCAGTAATCCTTGAAACGCCAAGTCGGCGAGCTGTGAATCGGTCAAGCTGAGGCTATAACACCTATTCCTTATGTCCCTAAATCTTTGAATGTACTCTGGGACCGATTCATCAACCCGTTACCTGATGGCAGTAAGATCAGACAGTTTCATCTCTTGCACGCCGTTATAAAAGTATCTGTGAAACTGCTTTTCTAGATCTATCCATCCTCTGATGGAATTGCAGGGTAAAGATGAAAACCATGTAAATGCTGACCCTGACAAAGACAGGGAAAAACCTCACCCTCAACGCCTCTATGGCTGATGCCTCCCCACACTGTGCTAGGAATCGGCTCACGTGCTCATATGTAGAGACCTTGCCTGCCCTGAAAACTTGGAGAAGTCCGGAATTTTGTATCGGCCTAGCAATGGCACTCTGTTGAACTCCTCGGGGTATGGGTGCCGATACACCGTAGAACTCTCCTTGGGCTTCAAACTGAACTGATCTTGCATCACCTCGGCTATCATGTCGGCCCAGTATCCTGCGGGTCGATGCGGGAGGTCTTGCTGGTAAGATTGCTGCAGGCCCTTTGCTTGATATTGCCTGGGGGAGTACGGTTGGTAGTGGTGATTCTGGTTCTGTGTGTCGTACTGCCCTGCGGTGTACTGCTGGTAGCCTTGCGGCACGTTGTACGCAGCTGGTTGCGGAGGGTTGCTAGACATGGGGATCTGAGGTTGTCCGGCCGACGGCGGGTTGGGTGGAACTTGCTGCATCAGCTCAATCACTGGTTGTTTCCCCTTCGTCCATTGTGCATATTGTTCCTCCGTGATGTGCTGAGGGCTTCCTCCCGTTTGCCTTGTGAGGACCAGTGGCAAGGTTGATGTCGGTTGCGCCGATGGAGATGGCATCGGCGCCGTCGGCTGTGGAGCCGTGCTCAGGTCGTTCCTCAAGGTCCGATAAGCAGGGAACTTATTTTCTGGCAAGAAAATCGGCCCTTGAGGCTTGTACTGGTGAATTGAACCATCTAGGATCGACTTGACCGTATTGGTCAACGTATTCACTAGGATCCCTGACTGGTTGACTAGCGCAGAATGAACTGCGGAGTCGATTCTGTCTTGCAACGTCGGCGCAACGTTTTCTTTGGTCTTGACGGCGTGGTCGTGTGCCGCCGCCGACGTGCTGGCTCCATCTCTAGGGCTCGGCATTACCACCTTAGATTTTTGGATAAGGGTGCCTTGCCGAGTCCTGGAGTATGTTTGCAGGTACATGTTTTGGAACTGCTCGACCAGCTTTTCCATCTCGGCTTTCTATTCTTCATTGAGCTGGTTGACGGTCACGGAGACGATGTTCTCCTCGGAGATCTCAGCCTGCTTTGACATCTTGTAGTGGTCTTCTTGTTGTTGCGAAGCTTGCGTTCTTCTGGTCCCACCAGGCGTGCCAAAAGTGTGTTGGCGTAGAATTTAGACCCGCCTCGCAACAAAACGGGTTCCACGTTTCCACGGTGGCCTGGGGGGTCTGCTTAGCTCCAGTGCAGGTCCAATGGCTTGCCTAGGTGCGTGTAGGGCGTGCCAGTTGATTTGATCTGCAATCAACAAGAATAAACAAGTAAACCATGTGAGAAACGATGGCCGATCGGCCGATAGGCCGATGCTGCATCATGGAAGCCTGGCCGATAGGGCAAAGCTATATCGGCTTACTTGAAGTAATAATATGATGTAACTGATGAAACAGATCTAATCCCATCGGCCCATGTTAATATGTTTATAGTAAATTATTGGAATCGGCCGATGAGGGTTGCATAAAGATAAATACACTAGCTAATACTCTAGTGCAAACTTATACAAGCCAGTCGGCCAATATAAATATACCAATCACAGAGAGATTCTAAGAATACCCTGTAACCGATATGCTTATATTCACCAATCCGTTTGTATAAGTGGCAAACACATACAAGAACATAGCCGATCACATGCATTAGATAAGACCGGCTAAAACCCCGGTGCTATCCTTAATTACGATCGGAAAACAGGCTTTGGGTTAAACCTCAAAACACGACTAAGGTCGATCGCAACTCAGAGTGTAGATCGAGAGTTAACACAAAGAAAATCAAGTCGTCGATCGCTTTTGGGGATGGTAGATGCCTTAGATAATCTAGACGAGCAAGCTAATTCGATCATCGTCGGCAATAAACCCTAAAACGAGTTAGCCGCTGGCGAGATAGAATTAGGAAACCGCATCAAGATTAGCTAACACACGATAAACGATGATCACATCGCCAGGGCTTAACGCGCCTAAAGCGACACGCTAGCCCCGACGATGTAGAACGTCGGGTACGAGTTCTTACCTCTGCTCTGGCGAAGCAAGAACTCATCGGAAGCTAACCTCTTGCGAGAGTTGGCGATGCGCCGAAGGTAGATTAAACTTGGTTGATTGTGTGATTGATTGAGAGAGCTTCTATGTACAAACTACTGGGATATTTATACCCGAGATTATAACACGGTCCGTGTAGGACACGATCTTATCTCTAATTAACAAACAAGTCTTTGCGGCAGACTCTTGCCAAAAATTAGATCTAAACCTACTTGATTTAGAAGATACAATTGCCTAAAACTGAGCCTTATCTCTATTTGGCAACCACCTTGAAGTTTATCTCGAGCCCAGACCAAGCCCACGCTGACTCTGTCAATTTTCAGCCTCTATCGGCCGATGACCATATTGAATCCGTATCGGCCGATACGCTCTTCCTGGTAACGCCTTTCCTAGTCCGATATGCCTACCGAATCCGATACGAAACCTGGTCTGACTCCAATCCAGCCCTTCTCTCCGCGTCGGTTTCTTCTCCCTTCTCCGGGCCGATTACGAAAATCTGCTATTAACAGTACGGTAAATTACATATAAAATATTACGTACCTGTGTATAGATATATGCCGGATATATCTACGGAATTAGTAGATTAATTTTAAAAACTAATATACTAAATACCTTGATTAGCCATGCTAATCACTTGAATTGAACTCCTTGTGTGCTCGTAGTCATTGAATTGCCTCCAGACGTGTAGGTGTCTGGGCATGTCGATCAACCATGTTGTTTGCTGCGCAGGAGTACATGCTGGGTACAATGAGCACATGGTGATGTGGTTGACTTAGTGGAAATTGATGCCGTGGTCGGTCTGGATTCAACCAGCCGATATGTTGCATCGTTTGAATCCGTTGTTTCCACGCCGTGTCTTCCATACGTACATTGATGCAGGGGACGGGGTGTAGCTGATCTCAAGCCATATTGTGCGACTTTATCTCGGGCACTGATAGCCAGTAGGGTTTTTGGCGGCAATGTCAGTTCTGGAGTAGTCGACATGGATGAGGGCTTCGTGGCCGTCAATATTGAACTGATGTCCTCCGCGGCGATGATGTCTTGTAGCTTGGTCGATCTCGATATATCAAATTGTTGGATGACGATGATTCTGATCCGGTCGATAACGTATTCTAGTTGGGTCAAATCTCCTAGGGCCAAAGTCATTAAAGTATTCCTCGTCGAAAAATCCACAGCGGTGATGACTCGGTGAAGCTTGAGATGACGAGGGTCCTGATCCGTCGGAGAACATACTTTGGTTGGGTCATATCTCTCTAAAGCCAAAGTCGTCGAGTAGTTTGTTGTTGGAGAATCAGTCTCTTGAAACCCATATTGTCGAAACCTTTAGCACCAAACCTCCCTACCTGGCGTGCCACTGTCGATGGTGTAGATTGTTGGAACCAAGGTATACACGAGACTGAGGTAAAAGAGACGGGAGACATAGATTTTTATACAGGTTCGGGCCCCTTAACTGACAGGTAATAGTCGTACTCCTGTTGGCCAAAGCCGATGTTACTCATATATCAATATTACTCAAGTACAATATTTGGGGTAACCTAATCTAGTCGTCGTTGACTTGGCAGCATGGATCTCCAACACATAGTCGACGACGGGGTAGTCTTATTCCTCGAATATGAACTCGGAGAGATTGGAGGTAGCACTAGATCCCTCATGTCGGCTTCTGTGGTTCCAGATTGGGTCTGTTTAGGCTTGTCCCTCATGTTGGTGTGTCTTGGCCCATATTGGTCTGTCCCCTCTCCTCCGAGGGGGTCTTGTATTTATACCTACAGATGTCCCCTTGCTCAAGTAGAACTAGGGTGACAAATATGGATACGATCCAAGTAGTCCTTGTAGTTTCCAACTTGAACTCTGCTTCTCCTTCCTTATCCGGAACACCTTTCGTATATGAAGCATGATTTCGTATAAAACTTGGTATATGGTGAGTCCCGCCGTGCCCAACTCAAGATCATTGGGTATGCCTTGCACATAACACTAACACTCATACTCTACAAATATCGTGGTCGGCTTATAGCTCGTTGATAGTGGCACGCCAAGTAGGGGGCTTGGTGTTTCAAGGTTTTGACGAGATGTGTTTCAAGAGATAGATTTTCTGACAACAAAACTCCTCGACGACTTCGGCTTTGGGAGATAGACCCAACCGGAGTGTGTTCTGCTATGGATCGGGACCCTCGTCATCTCAATCCTCATCAAGATATTGCCCTATGGATTTTTCGACAAGGGATACTTAAACGACTTTGGCCCTGGGAGATTTGACTCGACCAGAGCATGTTCCCCAACCAAATCAGAATCATCGTCGCCAACAATTCGATTTACTAAAATCGACCAAGCTTCAATACGCTGCCGCTGCCATGTAAGACATCAACCCAATGTTGTTGGCCATAAGACCTCGATCTACGCCGAATACTTCCAAACCGATATCACTGCCAAAATTCAACTGATCAACGTAACACACCGTTCTACAACCATATTGGGTTTGCCATTCTAATCTTATATGGATGAATTATTCTTGTTTATTGTAGCCAACTAATCCATAGATTGCTTATCAGTGACTATTCTGTTGTTCCCTTTGCATGTGCTTACTTCGTTGATCGAGTTCTAATTGGACTACATGCACGGAGGCAATCCATCCATGAGCTCCCGTCTCTCCCTAGCTCCCTACCTGGTTCTCAACTAGCGTGGTAGCGATCTCATCAACTCTACAAATCTTTTATGAGTGGTTGAGTACAACTACACATCTGGTTCTGAACCAGCGTGGTAGCGATCTCAGCAATTTTACAAATCTTCTACGAGTGGTCGAGTACGATTACACATCTGGTTCTAAACCAGCGTGGTTGCGATCTCACCAACTCTACAAATCTTATTAGAGTGGTCGAGTATGACTACACATCTGGTTCTCAACCAGCATGGTAGCTATGTCACCAACTCTACAAATTTTCTATGAGTGGTTGAGTACGACTACACACCTAGTTCTCAACCAGCGTGGTAGGATCTCACCAACTCTACAAATCTTCTACGAGTGGTCGAGTACGACTACACATCTGGTTCTCGACCAATGTTGTAGAGATTCTCCCACCACCTCTGTGAGTGGTCGAGTACGACTACACACTTGGTTCTTGACCAACGTTGTAGCGATTCTCTCACCATCTCTGCGAGTGGTTGAGTACAACTACGCGTTTGGTTCTCGGCTAGTGTGTGTAGCGATCCTACCATCTTCATGCATTAATCTATGTAAGTTTTTAATACATATCAAATATGTAATATTTATCTGTTGATCCTATTTTCTCATATTGCTACTGGTTGAAGTCATTTCTTATCATTCTATTACGTTAAGTCCAACTAGTCACCGGGTTCCCTAAACCTTGGCTGAGGACGCTTGGTACTATTGGACTAGTCGGGCTGCTAAGGGTCAAATGACCATGTCATACTGGTCATGTCAGAGTACCTACCCTAACATATTAACTAGCTGTGTAATCGAAAATTGGTTTTCCCAACTTCACGGCTGAGGGCTAGAAATTCGTTTCTTCACCTTAGTTTGTTATGAGATTCAAGTTGTTTCTGCGAAAATCTTTCCGTAAAACTAGCTAGGGCCTAAGAAGAGTATCTATCTTCGTTTAGGTGAGGGTAGCTCTGGTGAGAGTACTCATTTATTATCACACACATAAATTATTTTTAATATTTTTAATTCATATCATATTACTACTAAGCGTTCGCTCGGGGGCTTTCTATCTAACAATTTGTTCTGAGAATTAATTTCAGAAAAATCAGATATCAGAGCAATTGACCCTTTTGAGTAACAGAGGCTAGTTCAAAGCTTTATAGTTGTCGACATCTTGTCTTGACTCAATAAAGCTCAAACGATAATTCTTGTATTCAACTTGTCGGTGATATGCGACCGGGGGTGTCGAGACCAAAGGGAAGGGCAGCCACAGGGATCCGCGTGGCCCGTTCCCCCAGGGGGGGTCGGGCCCGAGGGTGATGTGGCGGCTGCCCTCCCGGTTTTCCCCCGGGGTCGGGCCGCTCCCATTTCTGCCCCGAGGCCTGGGGCACCCCGACCCCCTGTGGCTTTGGTGCCACGAGCGCAGGTTAGGTGAGCTTGACGGAGCCCACCTAACCACATTTATGGCGGTCCAGACGGGTGCACTGCGCCACATTTAATGCGGCGTGGCGCGTGCATATCCGGTTCATGACCGGTCACAGTGAGTGACCGGTCGCGGACCGGTCAGATCGCGGGTTAGGTGGTGCCAGGATGCCTGTGCGCCGCGCGCGCCAGGCGGCCTACTGCACGCCATGCCCCGTCCCATCAGAATGATGAGAGCCCTCAGTCTCTCGTCTCTCAGCCGGAGTTGGTATGCCAACTCCCGGAGTTGGCATGTCAGCTCCGGTCAGATGCTTTCCCGATGCCGGCGCAGGCGAGACGCAGAAGTCGCCCGCCATTTAATGAAGATTGAAACGGGCGTCCCCTGGAAGGGTCGACTGACCGAGCGAAGGCATGCGGCGACGTCTGTCAGAGGCTGCTTGCGGCGATAGGATAGCCCTAAGTGTAAAAGAATGCTTTCTTTCTTAGGCAGCTCATGTCCCATGTGGTAGCCCCTTGCCATATAAAAGGAGGCCCAGGCCTAAGAAAGGAGGAGGACTCTGGCTGACTCGGTCTTGGGGCTGGACTCTCTCTGAATCCCATCACACTCTCAGATCTACCAGAACATAGGAGTAGGGTATTACGCTTCTTAGCGGCCTGAACCTGTCTAAACTGCCTGCGTCCACGCGTTTTTCTCGCTGTGATCCCACAGATCAGGGGCAAAGAATTTCACCTTGCGCCCACGGCTGAACCGGCAAAGGGGGACCTGCACGGTCTCCCAGTGAGGAGTTTCACGCTCCGTCATCTGGCGCACCAGGTAAGGGGCGCGCGTGTGTTTTTTCTGAGCCCCCATTTCATTTCGTGTGCGCGAAGCTTCGCCAGGTAAGCCCTATGGCTGAAGAGGCAGTGGCGTACAATCCTTCTTTGAGCACCAGCAGTGACGGCGGGGAGCAGAACCCACGTCGTCGGGCTCGCACCCCGTCGTCCCCCTCCCGCTGGAATCTTAGGCGAGGGAAGGCGCCTGAGGAAGTCGAGGGATCCGCGACCTCGCCGCCCGCAGGCGACGGAGGAGGACGGCAAGGTGGGGTGCGTTGCCGCCTCACCTATGGTGATGGCGGCACGCCCTAGGGCGCGCTCCAGGCTGCGGGCGCGCTCTTGCGTCACCCGCCCGTCGTCCCCGATCCAGAGACCCCGGCCCAGCGTTGGCTGGATGACGTGGCCAACCTGGTCATGACGGCGCAGCAGCGCCTAGGCACCGGCAGGCGGTCTTCCGCCACCGGGACCTCTGGCGCTGCCACCGCCGGCTCTACGTTGTCGATGCGGAGGGGACGATGGGCGACGGCCGGCACCTGCCGTTCGTTCGCGGTTCCCTTGCCAACGCCTCCGACTCATGAGAATATGCATGGGGGGCCAGACGCCCGGCTCGATATCGAGCGCCGGCGCGACGCCCGTCGCGCTGCCCATGCAACGGAAGGCGTCTCCTCCACTGGGGCGCCGCCCCGTTCTGGTCACGGGGGCCGGCCCCCCGTGTCCCCGGTTGGTGGTGCCGGCTGTCGAGCCTTCGTGGCGAGCCTTCGGAATGTCCGTTGGCCCCCGAGGTTCCGGCCCACCATCACCGAAAAATACGACGGAAGCGTCAACCCCGCCGAGTTTCTCCAGATCTACACGACTGGAATAGAAGCCGCGGGGGGTGACGACAGGGTCATGGCGAACTTCTTTCCCATGGCCCTGAAGGGCCAGGCGCGGGGTTGGCTAATGAACCTGCCACCCACGTCGATCCACTCCTGGGAGGACTTGTGCCAGCAGTTCACCACGAACTTCCAAGGCACATATCCGTGCCCAGGCGAAGAGGCGGACTTGCACGCGGTACAGCGGAGGGACGATGAGTCTCTCTGCTCGTACATCCAGCGATTCTGTCAAGCCCGCAACACCATACCTTGCATCCCTGCACATGCGGTTATCTACGCATTCAGGGGGGGCGTGCGACACAACCGCATGCTCGAAAAGATCGCCTCCAAGGAGCCCCAGACCACTGCGTAGCTCTTCGAGCTCGCGGATCGTGTGGCTCGCAAGGAGGAGGCCTGGACCTGGAACTCCTCCGGCTTTGGAGCGGCGGCTCCGGCTGCCCCCGAGTCCGCCGCTCGTTCAGGGCGGCGGGATAGGAGGAAGAAAAGGTCGGCCCATTCCGACGACGAGGGTCATGTCCTCGCTGCCGAGGGCACTTCACGGGCCCCCCGAAAGGGGAATCCCGTGGGCGACAAAAAGAAGGAGGCCGACGCTCCCGGCACAGAGCGCCTGGCCGGCAGGTGGTGCACCGTGCACAACACCTCCCTCCACGACCTCGCCGACTGCCGCGCGGTTAAAAGCTTGGCCAAGCGGACGAGGAAGTGGGGGGAGGAGAGGAGGCAGGAACGCCGTGAGGGCAAGGCCCCGACGATTCCCACCGGCAACCGGCGAAGTGAGGCCAAACAGAAGGCCCCCGCTGAGGACGTCGACGATGGCGATGATGACCTGGGTTTTCAGGAGCCCGAGGCCACCGTCGCCACCGTTGATGGGGGAGCGTGCGCTCACGCTTCTCGCCGGAGCCTCAAGGCCATGAAGCGAGAGCTTTTGGCCGCGGTCCCTACCCATGAGGCGGTGCGGCGGGCGCGTTGGTCAGAGGTCACCCTTACCTTTGACCGGACCGACCACCCGCCATGCATTGCTCGGGGAGGACAGATCGCGATGGTGGTCTCCCCCACCGTCTACAATGTGAAGTTGGGGCGCGTCCTGATAGACGGTGGCGTAGCTCTCAACATCCTCTCCCCCGCGGCCTTTGATGCCATCAAGGCCCCGGGGATGGAGCTCCGGCCGTCCCAGCCAATCATTGGCGTGACGCCGGGGCACACCTGGCCGCTAGGTCACATCGACCTCCCGGTCACCTTCGGTGGCCCCGCCAACTTCCGCACTGAGCGGGTGGACTTCGATGTGGTAGACCTCAATCTGCCCTACAACGCGGTCCTGGGAAGGCCCGCGTTGGTGAAGTTCATGGCGGCCACCCACTATGCCTACCTCCAGATGAAGATGCCAGGCCCAAGTGGCCCCATCACCGTCCACGGCGACCTCAAAGTCGCGCTTGCTTGTATGGAGCAGCGCGCGGACCGCCTCACCGCGGTGTCCAAGCCCGCGGGCGACGGTGAGAGGCTCGGCGCCTTCGCCTCGCCCGCCCCGAGGCAGCGGATGGCCTCAGGCGACGAGGTCCCAGTGAAGGAGGTCACCCTGGGCGACGGCCCGTCCAAGACCATCCGGATTGGTGGTCTCTTGGACGACAAATAGGAAGACGGGCTCGTCTCCTTCCTGCGGGCAAACGCCGACGTCTTCGCGTGGAGACCGGCGGACATGCCCGGGGTCCCCAGGGAGGTGAACGAGCACCGTCTCACCGTGCGGCCGAACGCAAGGCCCGTCCGGCAGAAGGTGCGGCGGCAGTCCCCGGAGCGCCAAGCCTTCATCTGTGAAGAGGTGGCGCGGCTTCTGGAGGCCGGATTCATCCGTGAGGTCATCCATCCGGAGTGGCTCATGAACCCGGTCATCATCCCCAAGGTGAACGGCAAGCTCTGGATGTGCATCGACTACACCGACCTCAACAAGGCATGTCCTAAGGACCCTTATCCCCTGCCACGCATAGATCAAATTGTCGACTCCATCGCGGGGTGCGACCTTTTGTGTTTTCTAGATGCATACTCAGGGTATCATCAGATTCGCATGGCTAGGGAGGATGAGGAAAAAACTGCATTCATTATCCCTGTAGGAACTTATTGTTATACAACCATGCCCTTCGGGTTAAAGAATGCAGGTCCTACTTTTCAGCGTACTACTCGTATTTCCTTGGGTAGTCAGATATGACGCAATGTTGAGGCCTACGTCGATGACTTGGTTGTGAAAACACGCGACCAAGAGACCTTGCTCTCGGATTTAGCGGAGACTTTCGAAAGTCCCCGCTCCGCCCGCATAAAACTGAACCCCGAAAAGTGTGTGTTCGGTGTGCCTGCGAGCAAGCTTCTCGGGTTCTTGATCTCTGCCCGAGGCATCGAGGCCAACCCCGAGAAGATACGAGCTATAGAGCGGATGCGCCCCCCAGCAAGCTTAAGGACGTGCAATGCGTCACCGGATGCATGGCTGCCTTAAGCCGATTCATATCGAGGCTGGGAGAGAAGGCGCTGCCCCTATTTAAGCTCCTTAAGCACTCTGGGCCGTTTACCTGGACGGAGGAGGATGAGCGGGCCCTCACCCAGTTGAAGGCATACCTCAGTTCCCCCTCGATCTTGGTCGCCCCGGAGCCAGATGAGCCGTTGCTACTCTACTTGGCGGCAACCCCGTAGGTAGTCAGTGCGGCGTTGGTTGTGGAGCGCGACGAGGAAAGCCCTCGGCCTGCGCGCCCCCACCCTGTGCCGACCCGACCCGGGACAGAGAAGGGAGGAGAGGCCCCCGAGCCGGACGGCGGCCTAAGGCCCTTAACGACCGGATGTGGCTCTCTGCCCGCTCGTCCAACGGCGCCGGACGCCCCCGACCCCTAGGAAGGCCCTGGGGCCACTGCGGGAAGGCCGCGCCCGACGCCCTCCGACCCTGAGGTCATCGGCACAGAAACCAAGTGGGCCCGGCAAGGCCCCTCGGATGACGAGTGCCTCGGGAACGTGTTGGTAGTATGTCCTAGGGGTAATCATAGAGATGATGATGCGATGATTGTATCCATGATATATTTATGTGTTTATTGAATATCCATTAAAGACAACTTGTATTAATCAACAGTTATGTGAATTGTTTGTGAAACTCTTTTACATGTATGGCTATTCTAAACTTGTCCCTGATCGGAGTTCGTGTAGTAACACACATGAATATTAGATCAGCACATTATTAGTTGATGACTACGTTTCACAAGTCATGGACATAGAGATGTCGAACTAATAATGTGGGCGCATGTATGACATGTGAGTTGGACTGACCCGACGTGAGAATTGTCTCTATACACAACATATACGTTATGTCCTTAGACCTGTGATTGTTGTATGTGCTCAAGATGTGAAACGACTTACTTAGGGACTATCAAACGCTACTCCGTAACTGGGTAGTTATAAAGGTGGTCTTCGGGTTTGTCAGGAAACATGCTGTGAGACATAAACAATCAAGATGGAAATTGTCCCTCTCCACGTGAGAGAGATATCACTGGATCACTCTAATGATTGGATCAACAAATGCATGGCCGTGCTTAGGTTAAGTGTTAACCTATGAGTGAACCATATATCGAGAGGCAAGGGAACAACATGTATATGGTATTGTGGTGGTTCGTCTGATTTGATCTTTGCGTACGCATAAGAGTTGACATGTCTTGCTAGAGGCCGCTGTCAACTATTGGTCGAGTAGGAGTATTCGGGCCATGTCTATGTGTACGTGAACCCATAGGGTCGCACGCTTAAGGGCCTGGAAGCCTAATTCGGGTTGGACCCGAATTAGACTAGGTTTAGGGTCGCTGATGGGCCTCCAACTCGAGGCACACCAGGACGCCTATATAAGCAAGGGGTGGGTGCGAGGCTAGGGTAATTCAACTCTCCCTGCAGCCGTCACGCCCCCCATGCTCACGCCTAGCGCTCCTCGCGGACCTAGCAGTCCGGAGGCGCATCGCTTCCTCCCCGTACGTGTGAGATTCCTTGGAGGTGCTGCATCTAGAGCACAAGGATGAACCGCACGAGGGACGATTCGCGAGCGAAGGACGGACGTGTGATGGACAACCACGCAACTGCACGGCACTGCTGCGACGCGTTCAATTACATCGAGTCGTCTCCGCTGCACCTGCGCGTCCAGTGGTAATCCTGTAACCTGTAACTAGCAGTAGATCTTGGTTTATGAGGTAGAAAGTTTTGATTTGTCGACTAGCGTAGCAACCTCATAACCCTACAGTGGTATCAGAGCAGTTACTGCCTCGTTATAGGTTTGGTTTTATGCATATGGTGATATGCGCGGTTGTAGATGAGTCTCTAACCTTGGTTCGTCATCTTGCCGTGTTGGTATTGTAACGATCTACTCGTACCGGTCGGAATTCCGCCATCCGAGTTAAGTGTTACATGTAAATCCATTCATGGCGAGTTTGAGATCAATCAGATTGATCAAATAAAACCCTAGGTTAGGTGCTCGGCGCATGTGATGCGCGACGGTGATAGATGGGATCTACTACCGGGCGCCGGGCGCATGTGTTGTTCGGTAAAACAACCGTAACTCGGATTGAGAAAATTTCCGCATAGGGGCATAGAAAACAAAATTTTGAAGAAGGAGAAAGTGCCAACGGTGATTTCGCTGATTTCAGAATCGCAAAAAACCTCTTGGAAAATAGAGTTTTTGCCCCTGCAATTTTAGACGACGGAATTGGATAACTCTGTTTTGCAGGAATTCATGACTGGTATAGCCCATATGTGTATGTGATGCATGTTTGTAATTAATTCATGGCTTGCATGTCGTGATTGTGACAATATGGCTGGATCCACATAGATATTGTCCACCTGATGTAATGGCCTGCGTGCCAATTTGTGATGAATCCACGACTATTTAATTTTATTCACTACCTTGCATTAGTGATGGATAGTTATGGTGGACTCATCACTGGAGGACGGCGTTGTTGGCGCAGAATTTGGACCCGTCCAGCAACAAAACGGGTTCCGCGTTACCACGGCGGCCTGGGAGATCTGCTTAACTCCAGTGCAGGTCCAAATTGGCTTGCCTAGTCATGCGCAGAGCGTGCTAGTTGATTTGATCTGTAATCAACAAGAAACAAGTAAACCGCATCAGAAAACAATGGTCGATCGGCCGATAAGCCGATGTCACATTGTTGTAGCCCAGCC
Organism: Oryza officinalis; assembly: GCA_008326285.1. Lineage (NCBI taxonomy): Eukaryota > Viridiplantae > Streptophyta > Magnoliopsida > Poales > Poaceae > Oryza > Oryza officinalis. The sequence goes on along the minus strand of BDMV01000002.1, from coordinate 12,987,570 downwards.
GATAGGGCAAAGCTGTATCGGCTTACTCAAGATAATAAGTAAATTGAAACAGATCTGATCTCATCGGCCTATTTTAACATGTCTAAGGCAAATTACTAGAAGTAGCCGATGAAGATTTCATAAAGATAAACACACTAGCTATTACCCTAGTGCAAACTTATACAAGCCAATCGGCCAATATAAATACACCAATCACAAAGACATCTTGAAGACACCCTGCAACCGATACATTTATATTCGTCGATCCACATGTATAAGTGGCAAACACATGCAAAAACATAAATAATCACATGCATTAGGTAAGACTGGCTGAAACCCCGGCGCTATCCTTAATTACAATCGAAAACAGGCTTCGTGTTAGACCTCGAAATAGGACTAAGGTCGATAACAACTCAAAGTGTGAATCAAGACTTAACACAAAGAAAATCAAGCCGTCGATTGCTTTTGGGGATGGTAAATGCCTTAGATAAGCTAAACAAGTAAACCAATTCAATCAACGTCGGCAACAAACCCTAAAACGAGTTAACCGCTGGCGAGATAGAATTAGCAAACCACATCTAGGTTAGCTAAAACACGATAAGCGACGATCACATCATCAGGGCTTAACGTGCCTAAAGCGACACGCTAGCCCCGACGATGTAAATCGTCGGGTACGAGTTCTTACCTTGCTCTAGGGAAGCAAGAACTCGTCAGGAGTCAACCTCTTGCGAGGGTTGGTGATGCGTCGAAAGTAGATTAATTTGATTGTGTGATTGATTGAGAGAGAGCTTAAATGTACAAACTATCGGGATATTTATACCCGAGGTTACAACAGAACCCTTGTAGGGCACGATCTTATCTACAACTAACAAACAAGTCCTTGCGGCAGATTTAAGCCACAGATTAGATCCAAACTACTTAATTTACAAGATACAATTGCCTAAAACCGAGCTTTATCTCTATTTGGCAACTTCCTTGAAGCTTATTCCGAGCCCAGACCAAGCCCACGTTAACGCTGTCAACTCACAACCCGTATCGGCCCACGACCAAACCAAATCCGTATCGGCCGATACGCTCTCTATAGCAACACCTCCCCAGTCCGTTACGGTTACCGGGTCCGATACGAAGCCTGGTCCGACTCCAACTCAATCCTTCCTCTCTGCTTCGGTTTCCTCTTTTCTCTCCAAGTCGATTACCAAAATCCGTTATTAACACATGCCCCCCAATTCTGTTTCATTATATAATGTGGCGGAATCAGCTCCAAGGAACTCATCGACTTCTTTGCTAGGTCTAATCTGAAAACCGTGCAGATCCAGATTCGAATCCTTTCGCCGCCGATTCAACAAACTCTTTGTGTTCTTCAACTCCGGCGACCCCTCGGTGTCTCATCAACATCGACCCCCTTCACAGCAACCCCTTCAATGACAACGATGGCCTCCGCCCCGTTCTACGCCTCCGAAATCCCTGCGGTAAGTCAATTCCTTCAAAACCCACATTATCGCCTTTTTTTCCGCCGATTTCTCCAAGTTAGGGTTTTTACTCTCTGCCCCCCCGGGTCTTATATCTTCATCGCCATTCTCATGATTTAGGTCTTCAAAAACCAAATCTTAATCCCCACCGACGACAAATCTCACCGCTTCCTGCTAGGCCCCATGGGCGACTGTGACCCGACTTGGCTAATCAACGCCGAGACTGACAGAATCCCCTTCAAGCAAGCCAAGCCCACTATTTCTGCATGGAAACATACCTTCAGGTCATGGCCGTCGAAGCTGAACGGATACAGAACCTGGCATAAAAGGATTGCTGCCACCAATCAAGTCCACTGGGACGAGATTGGGATCGGCCAATGCATAACTCTGTCCCTGGCCGATACCAAGAAGAATGAGCCACTTATGTCAGCTGCTAGCTACTTCTGGTCCAGCACCCTAAACGCCTTCATGTTCAAGCAGGTTCCGATGACCCCCACCCTTGTAGATGTCAAGATACTGACAGGACTAGATATCAGCTCTGAGATCAATCCCTTCAGCCTCTTGGTAAACAACGGCCACAAATTGAAGACCAAGAAAATTGGAGGCTGGTCTGGATACATTTCTGAACACATGGAACAGAGACCGGTCTCAGAGCGAGAACACGTAGCTTTCCTGACATTGTGGTTGGAGAGATTTGTCTTTTGCGGATCGACCTGTAGCCCCACTACAAACTGTCAACACTTGGCTCAGGCTTTGGTCGACAAGAGACAAATCCCCTTGGGCCGATACCTTTTAGGAGCTGTATATCGGCTACTCCATGTTTCCACACAAGACTTGATGCTAAAACAGACTACGGCTCATGGAGGACCATGGTGGTTCATTCAACTCTGGCTAACCATTTACACCAATACCATGGTCGATCGGCCACCTCTATCGGACTCTCGTTTTCCATCAAAATACGCCGATCACGAAGACCCCAGGAGCAGAAGATGCATGTCCTACGGGGAAGCAGCCTCCATTTATCCAGGAGCAGACCAATCGGCCGAAGACATGTCCACATGGTTCGTTCACTTCTTCACCGGCCCTCCATCAGCCAGGATGGACATGTTGTTCTATACATCGGACTGAGATTTTGAACTCCCTGACGACCTCCAGCTGAGCTTGATCAATGATGACATGGAGTCATGAGAATTATTCATGATCGGCCTCACTCCGTGCCTGCTCCCAGTAGGCATCTTTCAGGGAAGAAGCACCAGCCTATCCTATGAGTTTTACAACCCAATGATAGCTGCTAGGCAATGCGGGCTCGGGCAACTCCCCATCAGCTTATATCTTCATAAACTCCTAGAGAGCAGAGGCACGGTTCCATCGGCACTGGTCATGAACAAAGCACTGGAAATCGAGCTCCCAAATCTCGGTGATTGCGACCGATCGCATCTAAACGCCTTTGTTCATATCAACTTCCAGACATGGTGGCAAGAGTGGGCCGCTCACATTTTTCATCAATCGGCCAGGTTTTACGTGACGGAGCTTATCCAGGGTATCAGCCCTCAAGTCCCAGACGAGCCGATTCCATCTGTGAGCAACAGTGGACGGAAGATCTTCTACGCTCAAGCCATAGCTCCATCAGGGTCAACCATCCTGGAATCCATCATCGGCCTTACTGCCCCAAAAGTGGCGTCGCTTCTCCAAGGTCCGATGCCCAAAGAAAACCCTAAGAGGAAAGCGCCGGCCAAAAGCAAATCACAGAAAGCCAGCAAGAAGGCTAAAACCGATGACCAGGCCGATGCCGAAGAGCTGGACCCCTCCCTGGAAGACTTCCTTGACGAACAAGTAATGGAGGAAGAGGTTGACACAGCAGCGGCCGACGCACACGAAGAAGAAAACCCGTCGGTCGAAACCACCCAGGAGCCATCGGCCGAAGCTGCGGAGATCCCACCAGCCGATGACCAAGATGATGCCCCGCAACCAAAAAGGACCAGACACGCAGTTCGCAAGGTCAATATGATCTCTTCTTTGTGTTTACATAATCTCCTTGTACTGTCATACTTTAACTTCATATCCTTTTCAGGTTGCGGCGTCGTCTGTGTTGAAGGAGAGAACTCAATCGGCCCCTTTGCCAAGAACCAAGAAAGCAACTTTGCAACGGCACGAACGAGCCAAGGCACGATTGAGGACTCCTTCTCCTTCTCCACCACCCTCTCCGACTGTCTCGGTAAGAGTTGATTTTTGCATTATCTTTCTAATCACATAACCCTATTTACCAATTCCTTGCTTTTTCAGCCTAGGGTTGCGTCACCTTCAACACATCGGCCAACCCCCTCGCCTACTGCGTCGACACAGCAAAGGGAGGCTGATGCAGGCACCACCGATGCTCCAGCACAGGTGACTAGGATTACTCTGATTCCCTTTCTGCCGGTCCCTGTTTAACGAGGCTGACCTTGACCCATGTTGATATTTGCAGAAGCTAGCCAATATGTTCTCCTTTGATATCGGCCAGTTTCTTGACGATGAAGACAAGGAACTACCCAGCACAGCCAGAGCGCCAATCTCTGATGACCTGAAGAATCGGCTGACCGATATCGCCAATCGGCTGGAGTCCTCGCTGGAGTACTTGGTGGAAGACTGCACCCCCATCAGGGTCAGGGTACAAGAAATTCAAGATGGACTGCCTGACGACCTGATGGAGGTCCTAACACCGGCCATCTTCTTGGAGCAATACCGATTCAAGCTCAACAAGGCCAAAGAAAGACTCGCAGAGCGACGAGAGCGCGACCAACTGGAATCAGCTTTGTCCGCCAGCAAGGCCCAAGTTAACGCTGACAAGACCAAACTGGACGAGCTAGCGGTGGAGCCGATCGTCTTGAAAAACAGACTTGAAGAACTCTGTCGTCTCGAGGCAGAGCTAGAATCGAAGTTGGAAGCCACGCGTCGCGAAATCCAAGAAGTTGAAGCCGGGATAGCTGCATCACCCAAGGCTGTCGAAGACCAGACGGCAAAGCTCAAGGCATCGGCCAAGTATCTTGCCACCCTAAGCAAATCATTGATACCGATCCCAGGGTCGGTGGCCGATGATGCCCAGGCTATAGAAGACGTTGAGCAGATTCGCCGCAAAGCCATTGCTGCTATTGCAGATTTCATAGGGTGATGTAGCGTATTTTGTCCTCGTACTGTGTAAATATGAACCTTATCGGCCACGTGGCCGAATTTGCTCAAGAAATTCCAGTCTGAATATCCCTTTTGCAAACAAATATCCCTTTACTGTAACCAACCTCATCGGCCAGGAAGCCGAATTCGATCTTACCCTGAAGAAGAAAATTCCTAGGAAGCCGAATTCGATCTTACCCTGAAGAAGAAAATTCCTTGAAAAAAAAAATTCCTTGAAAAATTCCGTGCTTGTATATATATATGCCCCCCAAATTTTAGAAGATGAGGGCTCATGTTGTAAAATTTGAACTAAGGGCGATAGTATGTATCGACCATCTAAAGACGATGCATAATACATCGGCTGTAATCATAAATCGGCTGGAGGGCCGATCATGAGTCGATCCAGACGCTGGGATAATATTTCTTCAAGTACTTGCCATTAAGAGCTCGTCCATAAATCTCGCCATCCAACCCCTTGAGCAAATAAGCATTGCGAGGAATACAACGATGAATTTGAAAAGGACCTTCCCAATTAGGTGACCACTTGCCGAATTTATTATCTCTGGAACCAATCGGCATTATTAATTTCCATACAAGATCCCCTTCTTCAAACGACTTGGCGACAACTTTTTTGTTGTAATGACGAGCCACTCTATCTTTATCACGTTTGATCTTTTCTAGGGCCCATAATCGGACATGCGCCAAATCGTCTAACTCATCCACCATAAGATTATGGTACTCATCGGCTGTCAAGTCGTCTTGCAAAGCAATCCTTCTTGAGCCGATGTTGGTTTCCCACGGCAGCACCGCTTCATGTCCATAAACCAGCTGATACGGAGGCACTTGAATTGCACCATGGCAAGCCATCCGATACGCCCAAAGGGAATCGGCTAGCGTTGTGTGCCATTGCCTCGGCTGTTCGGCGATTTTCCTCTTGATTAACTTGATTAAAGTCTTATTAGAAGCCTCTGCCTGTCCATTAGCTTGCGCGTAGTAAGGAGAAGAATTTAATAGTTTAATGCCCATACTATCGGCGAACTGGACGAACTCATCGGACACGAAGATTGATCCTTGATCGGTGGTTATCGTCTGAGGTAACCCAAACCGATATATAATATATTCCTTGACAAACTGAATTGCATCTTTGGAATCAACCTTCTTAAGGGGAATGGCCTCAACCCACTTTGTGAAGTAATCGGTAGCCACCAAGATATATTTGTGTCCCTTGCTCGATGGCGGGTTAATCTGGCCGATCATATCTATTCCCCATCCACGAAACGGCCACGGCTTTATGATGGGATGCATAGCCGATGCCGGTGCTCTTTGAATTGCTCCAAACTTCTAACAATCCTGACATCCTTTATAATACTTGAAACAATCCTCTAGCATGGTTGGCCAAAAATACCCAACGCGTTTCAACAACCATCTCATTTTATGGGCCGATTGATGTGTTCCACAAATCCCTTCATGGACCTCGCTCATAACGACTTTGGCCTCCTCAGGACCTAGGCACTTGAGCAAGACACCATCAATCGTCTGATGGTATAAATCATCATCTAACAGGACATACTGCAATACTTTGTATTTCATCTTTCGTGACGCCGATTGGGAAGGATTCTTCAAATAATCAATGATAGCAAATCTCCAATCGTTGGCGTCCACGGTGGCGATTTGAACTCGTGTATCCTTGGCCATCGGCCTGTATCCCGATGCCCCCTGAGCCAGGTCATTGGCCTCGAAGTTTTGCTTCCTGGGTATATGCCTCATCGTTACGATCCTGAATGCCTGAAGCAACACCCTGCAATCTTCATTGTAGACTTTGAGGATGTCATCTTTGCATTCATACTCTCCAGAAAGTTGATTGATTACCAGCTATGAGTCACCAATGATCTCTACGGAATCGGCCTCGACTTCTTGTAATAACTGCAAGCCTTTAAGCACCGCTTCGTACTCTGCTTGATTGTTAGTATAATAAGGCTTGATAGTAAAAGCAAACTCAAAGCTTGCCCCCCGAGGGGATATGATAACTAGGCCGATACCGCATCCATGTTTGCAGACGGATCCATCAAAATACAATGTCCATGGCACAATATCTGCATATGCAACTGATTCGTCTCTATGTTGAACAATGAAATCGGCCAGGGCTTGTCCTTTGACTGCTTTGGCCGATTCATATCTGAGATCAAACTCTGTTAAGGCAAAAATCCACTTCCCAATTCTTCCTTTTAACACAGGGGCCGATAACATGTATTTCATCACATCGGCCTTACTTACCACAATACACTCGTTGGAAAGTAAATAATGCCTCAATTTAGTACATGAAAAATATAAGCACAAACATAATTTCTCCACCGGCGTGTACCTTGTCTCAGCGTCTAGCATCCTCCTACTGAGATAAAAAATAGCTCTTTCCTTACCATCAATATTCTGAACCAAGACTGAGCCGATGGATTTCTCATCGGCCGATAGGTACAGTCTGAATGGAACCCCTCTCTGTGGAGGGATTAGAACTGGCGGAGAAGTTAAATACTCCTTGATATCGTCCAGCGCCTTCTACTGCCTATCACCCCATACGAAATCTTCATCCTCTTTTATCTTCAATAACGGAGTAAACGGCTCTATTCTTCCTGATAGGTTCGATATAAAGCGCCGAACAAAATTGATCTTGCCGAGTAGAGATTGTAACTTGGTCTTGTTCGTCGGAGGTTTGATTTTTCTTATAGCATCGATATTCTTCTGTGTAATCTCGATTCCTCTTTCGTGGACCAAGAAACCCAGGAACTGACCGGCCGATACGCCAAAGGCACACTTGTTAGGGTTCATTTTTAAGCCATACTTCCTCGCTCTTTCAAGTACCTTGCGTAAATCGGCTAAGTGCATATCATATTCTCGTGACTTTACAACGACATCATCAATGTAAACTTCAATCAAAGAGCTGATGAGATCATGAAAAATATAATTCATGGCCCTCTGATACGTAGCTCCAGCATTCTTCAAACCGAATGTCATGACAACCCATTCATATAGGCCGATTGCCCCTGGGCATCGGAAGGCTGTTTTGTGAACATCTTCTTTGGCCATGAAAATTTGGTTGTAGCCTGCGTTCCCATCCATGAAGCTTATGACCTTGTGTCCAGACGCGGCATCGACCAGCAAGTCGGCCAGAGGCATAGGGTACTCGTCTTTCGGTGTTGCTTTGTTCAAATCTCTGAAGTCAATACATACCCTAAGCTTGCCATTTTTCTTCACTACTGGAACTATGTTGGAGACCCACTCTACGTATCGGCAGGGTCTGATGAAGTTGGCATCGTAAAGTCGTGTGATCTCTGCCTTGATGGCCTCGTGCATATCGGCCTTGAATCTCCTAGGAGCTTGTTTAAACGGCCGATAGCCTGGTTTGATTGGTAGCCGATGTTCTACAATCGATCGGCTTAATCCTGGCATTTCATGATATTCCCATGCAAAACAATCCATGAATTCTTTTAACAGATTTATAAGATTACTCTTGTATTCCTTTGGCAGGTTAGCACTTATGTACGTCGGCCTAGGCTTATCACCTATCCCTATATCAATCTCTTCAAGTTCATCGGCCGACGTAAAACCGTGTCCCAACTTGCCATCTAGCTCATCCACCGCATCATCTGTGTAGGGACTGGCTTGTTCATCTTCAACGGCGGACGGCGCTTCTCTGCTAAAGTAACTGCTTGTCTTGATCTTCGATCGTCTCGATGTCGCAGTCAGTTATTTTGAGGAAATCGGCATCCCAGACTCGTCCGGACAAGCAGTCGATTCCCTCCATCTCCCATACTGCGAGATCGGCATTGGCCACGTGTACTGTCCGATCGGCCTGCACGATCTCGACTTGGTCCCCTTGCCATTGCATGAGGCATTGGTGCATTGTTGAAGGGACACAACAGTTTGCGTGGATCCAATCCCGTCCCAACAACAAGCTGTAGGAACCCTTTCCGTCGAAGACGAAGAAGGTGGTGGGTATTGTTTTGCTGCCCACGGTGAGTTCCACGTTTAGGATCCCCTTCGCTTCGGATGTGTTGCCACCAAAATCCTTTAATACCATGTTGGTCTTGATGAGGTCTTCGGGTACCTTTCCAAGCTTCCTGAAGGTTGTGTACGGCATTAAGTTGACCGCCGCGCCGCCATCGACCAGCATCTTCGTCATCGGCCACCCATTGATGAATCCCTTGATGTATAGTGGCCGCAAGTGTCTGTAGCTGGCGTCAACTGGCTTGTCGAAGATGGCTTGATCTGGTGACAACTGTAGCCTAGCCGAAGATTGTTCATCGTCGGCCACTGCTTCATCGGCTGCCTGCACGCTGTACTCTGCTGGCAGTATAAAAACCATGTTAACAGGCACCGATGTCGCTTGTTTACCTTTTGAAGCCGCAGAGGTCCGGGCTGTATTGGAGGTGCCCTCATCGGCCGTTACCACCGTGGATTTTATCCTCCACTCTTTCTTGGTCTTGGCCGGCCGATGGGTTATTGCCACCTGTTGCTCTTGGATTTTTTCTTTCCTCCTTAGCCTCTGAACCCGTCGTTTTTGTGTCTTAGTCAATACATCGCTTGGGCACCATTGAGGGTTCTGGACCTGTTCCTCGGCTTCTGTCTTTTGGTCTCGGTGCATCGGCCCTAACCTCTCATGAACAGATTTCCTTTGCTTGGCCGGCCGATGCGCTTGCATGCTTGAGCTGCCCTGATAAGATTCTTCTGCACCATTGCATGCGGGGCACTCCTGGATAGATGGCAACCTCATTCCCTCATTCCAGCAGAACCGGAAAAACTCGCACTCCCAATGCGGGTCGTAGGAGTTGTCTTGATCAGCGTGGTCTTGAGCTTGTTCCTCCTGTCTCTGCTGGTATTTTCTGATCAGGCCCTCGGAGGTTTGATGAGGCCGCTTGCCAGCCCGATGGCTACCGCCATCGGCCCTATCCGCCCGCACCATGTTGACTGGGAACGGGTGGCCTTCAATCTTCATTGGCCGCTTGGCATCATCGATTTTGATCCTGCCTTGCTCGATGGCCGATTGAATCTGTTGCCGGAAGATCTTGCATTCATTTGTATGGTGTGAATAAGAGTTGTGCCATTTGCAATATCTCCGTTTCTTGATCTCCTCGGCCGACGACAATATATGACCTACTAGCAACTGGATTTGCTTTTCTTGCAATAGTAGATCAAATATCTTATCGGCCTTGTTAATGTCAAAATCATATTAATCTTCTTTGTCGCCCTTCTTGGCCCATTGGCAAGTCGTTGACTTCCTCATCCGGGCCCACTCGGCTAAGTCGACATCAACGTCTTCCTCGTTGTCGTCATCGGAGGCATATTGATAAACTGTGTTAATCTTCTTCGCGAACTTCTTTGCCTCCGGGAATCGTTGCTCGTGGGCCGATACTCATTGTGCCAGCTGGGCTAGGCTGTCAAATTCCTGCGAGGAGAACCTCTCGCGTATCGGCCCTAGCAATCCCTGAAATGCCAAGTCAGCCAACTGGGAATCGGTCAAACTGAGGCTGTAACACCTGTTCCGTATGTCTCTAAATCTCTGGATATACTCTAGGACCGATTCATCCACTCATTGCCTGATGGCAGTTAGATCAGACAGTTTCATCTCTTGTACGCCGTTATAGAAATACCTGTGAAACTGTTTCTCGAGATCTATCCATCCTCTGATGGAATTACAGGGTAACGAAGAAAACCACGTGAATGCGGACCCTAATAAGGACAGAGGGAAAAATCTCACCCTCAACGCCTCGATAGCCGATGCCTCCCCGCACTGTGCTAGGAATCGGCTGACATGCTCGTACGTCGAGACGTTGTCCTGTCCCGAAAACTTGGAGAAGTCCAGGATCTTGTATCGGCCTGGCAATGGCACTCTGTCAAATTCCTCAGGATACGGATGCCGATACACTGTAGAGTTCTCCTTGGGCTTCAAGCCGAATTGATCTCGCATCACTTCAGCTATCATATCGGCCCAGTATCCTGTGGGCCGATGTGGGAGGTCTTGCTGATATGATTGCTGCAAGCCCTCTGCTTGATACTGCCTGGGGGAGTACGGTTGGTAGTGGTAATCAAGATTTTGCGCGCCGTACTGCCCTGCGGTGTGCTGCTGGTAGCCTTGCGGCACATTGTATGCAGCTTGAGGTGGAGGATTGCTGAACACCGGGGCTTGTGGCTGTCCGGCCGATGGTTGGTGAACCGGAACTTGCTACATCGGCTCGATCACTGGTTGCTTCCCCTTGGTCCATTGAGCATATTGCTCCTCCGTAATGCGCTGAGGGCTCCCCCTGTCTGATTTGTGAGGACCAGTGGCAGTGTTGTTGTTGGCTGCGCCGATGGGGGTGGCATCGGCGCTGTCGGCTGAGCCGAGCTCAGGTCGTTCCTCAGGGTCCGATAGGCAGGGAACTTATTTTCTGGTAAGAAAATCGGTCCCTGAGGCTTGTACTGGTGAATCGACCCATCTAGGATCGATTTGACCGTATTGGTCAATGTGTTCACCAGGATCCCCGATTGGTTGACTAGCGCAAAATGAACTGCGGAGTCAATCCTATCTTGCAACGTCGGCGCTGCAGTATCTTCAGTCTTGACGGTGTGGTCGTGCGCCGCCGCCGACGTGCCAGCTCCATCTCCAGGACTCGACATAACTACCTTGGATTTTTGGATCAAGGTACCTTGCCGAGTCCTAGAATATGTTTGCAGGTACATATTCTGGAACTGCTCGACCAGACTTTCCATCTCAGCCTTCTGCTCTGCATTGAGCTGGTCGGCGGTTACAGGGACGATGTTCTCCTCGGAAATCTCTACCTGCTTCGACATCTTGAGAAGATTTGTTGTGGTTGCAGAGTTTGCGTTCTTTGTCCCACCAGGCGTGCCAAAAGCGTGTTGGCGCAAAATTTGGACCCGTCCAGCAACAAAACAGGTTCCGCGTTACCACGGCGGCCTGGGAGATCTGCTTAACTCCAGTACAGGTCCAAATTGGCTTGTCTAGTCGTGCGCAGAGCGTGCCAGTTGATTTGATCTGCAATCAACAAGAAACAAGTAAACCGCATCAGAAAACAATGGTCGATCGGCCGATAAGCCGATGTCACATTGTTGTAGCCCAGCCGATAGGGCAAAGCTGTATCGGCTTACTCAAGATAATAAGTAAATTGAAACAGATTTGATCTCATCGGCCTATTTTAACATGTCTAAGGCAAATTACTAGAAGCAGCCGATGAAGATTTCATAAAGATAAACACACTAGCTATTACCCTAGTGCAAACTTATACAAGCCAATCGGCCAATATAAATACACCAATCACAAAGATATCTTGAAGACACCTTGCAACCGATACATTTATATTCGTCGATCCACATGTATAAGTGGCAAACACATGCAAAAACATAAATAATCACATGCATTAGGTAAGACCGGCTGAAACCCCGGCGCTATCCTTAATTACAATTGAAAACAGGCTTCGTGTTAGACCTCGAAATAGGACTAAGGTCGATAACAACTCAAAGTGTGAATCAAGACTTAACACAAAGAAAATCAAGCCGTCGATTGCTTTTGGGGATGGTAAATGCCTTAGATAACCTAAACAAGTAAGCCAATTCAATCAACGTCGGCAACAAACCCTAAAACGAGTTAACCGCTGGCGAGATAGAATTAGCAAACCACATCTAGGTTAGCTAAAACACGATAAGCGACGATCACATCATCAGGGCTTAACGTGCCTAAAGCGACACGCTAGCCCCGACGATGTAAATCGTCGGGTACGAGTTCTTACCTTGCTCTAGGGAAGCAAGAACTCGTCAGGAGTCAACCTCTTGCGAGGGTTGGCGATGCGCCGAAAGTAGATTAATTTGATTGTGTGATTGATTGAGAGAGAGCTTACATGTACAATCTATCGGGATATTTATACCCGAGGTTACAATAGAACCCTTGTAGGGCACGATCTTATCTACAACTAACAAACAAGTCCTTGCGACAGACTTAAGCCACAGATTAGATCCAAACTACTTAATTTACAAGATACAATTGCCTAAAACCGAGCTTTATCTCTATTTGGCAACTTCCTTGAAGCTTATTCCAAGCCCAGACCAAGCCCACGTTGACGCTGTCAACTCACAACCCGTATCGGCTCACGACCAAACCAAATCCGTATCGGCTGATACGCTCTCTATAGCAACACCTCCCCAGTCCGATACGGTTACCGGGTCCGATACGAAGCGTGGTCCGACTCCAACTCAATCCTTCCTCTCTGCTTCGGTTTCCTCTTTTCTCTCCAAGTCGATTACCAAAATCCGTTGTTAACAGGCGTACATGGATCATGGAGATGGCGATCACCATGATGAATAGATTGATGGAGATGGAGATCCACTAAGTGACAATGGGCTATACCAAGTCATAAATCTGTGATGATGTCATTCTTACTATTATGTTCTACTTTCATGTGATTATGTTTTTGTCTACATATTTGGTAATGAAGTAGAACGATCCCTCGACAATGTTTAAGCGTTTATGCTCCCCCAAGCATTGCATTGTCATAAGTCTTGTACATTCGGTGGTGGGTCTATGAAATTAGGGTGCCACTGATTTTCCTTGACTAGACAAGATCGTATTGGATACTTACTGCATAAGGTTTGGTTGCTTAGATGAGGTCATCCTAACGGTTAGGGACCTTGGAGCATGAGTCGTTGGTAACACAAGCATAGAGATGCTATCCAACAACAAGAGTCATATTTGATATGATTAATAAGGAGTTGCTTACCGATCTACCATGTCTTCTAGCGGTGATGCTAAAGCTCACTAGTCGACTTGTTAGTTGTGGGTCTTGAATCACTAAATTTCAATTGAGGGATATTGATTTTAGTGGGAGTAGATTTTATTCAGAATATGATTTACTCTATCATGGATACTTTGTCTTAGTATTTTGCATTACTTTTATTGTAGATTAATGGCATCCACTAAGCAACCATTTACTTTGCGTTCAATTCTTGAGAAAGATAAGTTGAATGGAACAAACTATGCGGATTGGATTCGCAATCTGAGAATTGTTCTCAGGGCTGAGAAAAAGGAACATGTTCTAGACACCCCAGTACCTGAAGAGCCTGATGAGAATGCACCTGCTGCTGATAGAACCGCTTACTGGAGAGCATTAGATGCTGATCTTGAAGTGAGTTGCTTAATGCTTGCTTGTATGGAACCAGAGCTGCAAATGCAGTTTGATAACAACCATCGTACGCGTGATATGATCGTGGCGCTTAATGAGATGTTCAAAACTCAAGCCAGGACTGAAAGGTTCAATGTGTCCAAGGCTTTTGTTGAATCCAAGCTAGCAGGGGGTGCACCTGTTGGACCACACGTGATCAAAATGGTTGGTCACACTCAGAGGTTGGAGAGACTTGGCTTCCCACTTGACCAAACGTTGGCAATTGATTTCATCCTTGCATCGCTTCCACCCAGCTATGGAAACTTCATCTCGAACTACCATTTGCATGGGGCGGAGAGGGGCTTGAATGAATTGTGTGGCATGTTGAAAACAGCAGAGGCTGACATCAAGAAAGGCGCTGGCAGCAGCCATGTGATGGCAGTACAAAACCGGTCTAAGTTTAAGAGAAAGGACAATTCTTGGAAGAAGAATAAGGGCAAGGCTAAAGATGAGATCTCTAAGCCAAAACCACCTGCGCCCAAGACTGGTGTACCTGCTGATACAGTGTGCTTTCATTGTGGTGGGAAAGGTCACTACAAGAGGAGCTGCAAGTTGTATCTTGAATCCTTGAAGAAGGATGGCGGTAGTAAAGGTACTCCCGTTTATCATACACTTGTTGTTCATATTACAGACATTTTCCTCGCTAACTCTTATATCAATTCTTGGGTATTTGATACCGGATCGGTTGCTCATATTTGCAATACGATGCAGGGAATGATAAGAAGTAGAAGCGTTGGAAAAGGCGAAGTTGATTTCCACGTGGGCAATAATGCAAGAGTTGCTGCGTTGAACGTCGGGACGATGCAACTTCACCTACCATCAGGATTTATTTTGGAATTGAATAATTGTTATTTTGTTCCTAGTTTAAGTCAAAACTTTGTGTCACCTTCATGCTTGATGAAGGATGGTTATTCATTTGTGAGTAAAGACAATGGTTGTGTGATCTCTAAGAATGATATGTTTATGGCTTTTGCATCCATTGTGAATGGATTATTTATTTTAGATCTTGATGATGTGCCTGTCTGTAATGTTAGTGCTAAACGGCCTTGGCTTAATGAGTTAAGTTCTACATATATGTGGCATTGTTGTTTGGGTCATATAAGCGAGAATCGCATGAAGAGGCTCCATTCTGATGGGCTTCTAACTTCGTTTGATTTTGAATCATACGAGACATGTGAGGCATGCCTTCTAGGCAAAATGACCAAGACGCCTTTCACAGGTTTTCCTGAAAGGGCGGCTGACTTGTTGGAACTTGTACATACGGATGTATGTGGACCAATGAGCACGACAGCTAGAGGCGGATTTCAATACTTCGTAACTTTCACTGATGATTTTAGTAGATATGGCTATGTCTACTTAATGAAACATAAGTCTGAAACATTTGAAAAGTTCAAAGAATTTCAGAATGAAGTATAGAATCAACGAGGCAAGAAAATTAAGGCCTTGCGATCTGATCGTGGAGGCGAATATTTGAGCCACGAGTTTAGCAATTATCTAAAGAGTTGCGGAATAGTTCCACAGCTTACGCCGCCAGGAACGCCTCAGAGAAACGGCGTGTCCGAGCGACGTAATCGGACTTTGTTGGACATGGTTCGATCTATGATGAGTCAATGTGACCTACCTTTATCGTTTTGGGGATACGCTCTAGAAACAGCCGCTTCACTTTAAATAGGGTACCGTCTAAGTCCGTAGTTAAGACACCATATGAGATGTGGACTGGGAAGAGTCCTAGTTTGTCTTTTCTAAAGATTTGGGGTTGTGAAGTTTATGTCAAACGGCTTATATCAGATAAGCTAACACCCAAATCGGACAAATGTTTTTTTGTGGGATATCCAAAGGAGACTTTAGGATATTATTTCTACAACCGCTCAGAGGGCAAAGTGTTTGTTGCTCGAAACGGTGTTTTCTTAGAGAAAGAGTTTCTCAAAAGAGAGAAGAGTGGACAAAAGGTGTATCTTGAAGAAGTTCAGGATGAGCCAATAGGGAATGACTCTACAAGTGACGCTAATGTAGCTGAACAAGTTGAGGTACCTGTGGCAATTGAGACACCGCCACAGCCACGAAGATTAGCTAGACTCCGTGCATTACGTGGGGACTTGTTATTATTAGACGATGACGAACCTGCGACATACGCGGAAGCTATGATGGACCCAGATTCCGAGAAGTGGCAAAGTGCCATGAGATACGAAATAGATTCCATGAGTGAAAATCAAGTTTGGAACTTGGTTGATCTGCCTGAAGGGGTTAGACCCATAGAGTGCAAATGGATCTTTAAAAAGAAAAAGGATATGGACGAAAATGTTCACGTCTATAACGCTCGACTTGTCGCAAAAGGTTTTCGGCAAGTTCAAGGGATTGACTACGACGAGACTTTCTCGCCGGTAGCGATGCTTAAATCTATCCGGATCATTCTAGCAATAGCTGCTTATTTCGATTATGAAATTTGGCAGATGGATGTTAAAACAACCTTTCTAAATGGGAATTTAGAAGAGGACGTGTATATGATACAGCCCGAAGGTTTTGTTGATCCTAATAATGCTGGAAAAATATGCAAGCTTAAGAAATCCATTTATGGATTAAAGCAAGCATCTCGGAGTTGGAACATTCGTTTTGATGAAGTAGTCAAAGGGTTTGGTTTTCATCAGAACGAAGAAGAACCTTGTGTTTACAAGAAGGAAAGTGGGAGCGCTATAATATTTCTAATCTTATATGTGGATGACATATTATTGATTGGAAATGACATTTCAATGTTGCAATCTGTAAAGACTTCATTGAATAATAGTTTTTCAATGAAGGATTTAGGAGAAGCAACATACATTCTGGGCATAAAGATCTATAGAGATAGATCGAAGAGGCTTATAGGATTAAGCCAAGATACGTACATTGACAAGGTACTGAAACGGTTCAGCATGGAGCAATCCAAGAAAGGATTCCTACCTATGTCACATGGGATGCGCTTTAGTGATAAACAGTGTCCTCAGAATGATGAGGAACGAGAGCGCATGAGTAAAGTTCCATATGCTTCGGCCGTTGGTTCCATAATGTACTCCATGATATGTACTCGCCCAGATGTCTCATATGCTCTAAGTGTTGTGAGCAGATATCAAGCTAATCCAGGTGAGAGTCACTGGACGCTTGTTAAAAACATCCTTAAGTACTTAAGAAGGACTAAAGATGTGTTCCTAATCTATGGAGGTGAGGAGGAGCTCGTTGTAAGTGGTTACACCGATGCTAGCTTCCAAACCGACACGGATGACTCACAATCTCAATCAGATTTTGTGTTCACAATAAATGGTGGTGCCATCAGTTGGAAAAGTTCCAAGCAGGAGACAGTCACTGATTCTAGAGTAGAAGCCGAGTACATTGCAACTTCAGAAGCTGCAAAGGAAGGTGTTTGGATGAGGAGGTTCCTCATTGAGCTTGGTGTGTTTCCTAATGCGTCTAGCCCATTGAACATGCATTGCGATAACAATGGGGCGATAGCGCAGGCTAAGGAGCCAAGGAATCACTAGAAGAACAAACATGTACTTCGGAAATTTCACCTCATTCGAGAGTTTATTAGAAGAGGTGAAATCAAGATGTGCAAAATACATACGGATTTGAATGTTGCAGATCCTTTGACAAAGGCTCTTCCACAACCTAAGCATGAGGCGCACATGAGAGCTATGGGTATTAGATATCTTCGAGATTAACTCTAGTGCAAGTGGGAGACTGTTGGTAGTATGCCCTAGAGGTAATCATAGAGATGATGATGCTACGATTGTATCCATGATATATTTATGTGTTTATTGAATATCCATTAAAGACAACTTGTATTGATCAACAGTTATGTGAATTGTTTGTGAAACTCTTTTACATGTATGGCTATTCTAAACTTGTCCCTGATCGGAGTTCGTGTAGTAACACACATGAATATTAGATCAGCACATTATTAGTTGATGACTACGTTTCACAAGTCATGGACATAGAGATGTCAAACTAATAATGTGGGCGCATGTATGACATGTGAGTTGGACTGACCCGACGTGAGAATTGTCTCTATACACAACATATACGTTATGTCCTTAGACCTGTGATTGTTGTATGTGCTCAAGATGTGAAACGACTTACTTAGGGACTATCAAACGCTACTCCGTAACTAGGTAGTTATAAAGGTGGTCTTCGGGTTTGTCAGGAAACATGCTGTGAGACATAAACAATCAAGATGGAAATTGTCCCTCTCCACGTGAGAGAGATATCACTGGATCACTCTAATGATTGGATCAACAAATGCATGGCCGTGCTTAGGTTAAGTGTTAACCTATGAGTGAACCATATATCGAGAGGCAAGGGAATAACATGTATATAGTATTGTGGTGGTTCGTCTGATTTGATCTTTGCGTACGCATAAGAGTTGACATGTCTTGCTAGAGGCCGCTGTCAACTATTGGTCGAGTAGGAGTATTCGGGCCATGTCTATGTGTACGTGAACCCATAGGGTCGCACGCTTAAGGGCCTGGAAGCCTAATTCGGGTTGGACCCGAATTAGACTAGGTTTAGGGTCGCTGATGGGCCTCCAACTCGAGGCACACCAGGACGCCTATATAAGCAAGGGGTGGGTGCGAGGCTAGGGTAATTCAACTCTCCCTGCAGCCGTCGCGCCCCCCCACGCTCACGCCTAGCGCTCCTCACGGACCTAGCAGTCCGGAGGCGCATCGCTTCCTCCCCGTACGTGTGAGATTCCTCGGAGGTGCTGCATCTGGAGCACAAGGATGAACCGCACGAGGGACGATTCGCGAGCGAAGGACGGACGTGTGACGGACAACCACGCAACTGCACGGCACTGCTGCGACGCGTTCAATTACATCGAGTCGTCTCCGCTGCACCTGCGCGTCTAGTGGTAATCCTGTAACCTGTAACTAGCAGTAGATCTTGGTTTATGAGGTAGAAAATTTTGATTTGTCGACTAGCGTAGCAACCTCATAACCCTACAGAACGGTGCCCTCAACGAAGAGGACAGGCCCCGCCAAAAGGTGCAGCGGCCCATCTACTTTGTTAGTGAGGCGCTGCGGGACGCCAAGACCCGATACCCTCTAGCCCAAAAGATTCTCTACGCGATTCTGATGGCCTCGAGGAAGCTGCGCCATTATTTCCAGGTGCATCGGGTCACGGTGGTCATGTCCTACTCCCTCGGCCAAGTCTTACGCAACCGAGAGGGTACTGGACGGGTGGTAAAATGGGCAATCGAACTTTCCGAATTTGACTTGCGCTTTGAACCACGCCACGCGATCAAGAGCCAGGCCCTCGCCGACTTCGTGGCGGAGTGGACCCCGGCTCCCGAGCCCGATCTCGAACTCTTCGCCCCCGAGGCCAGCACGAGCCCCTCGCTGCTGCCTCATGCCACCTACTGGGTGATGCAGTTCGACGGCTCCCTGGCCCTTCAGGGCACCGGTGCGGGGGTCACCTTGACCTCGCCAAGCGGAGACGTCGTCAGATACTTGGTTCGCCTAGATTTCCGGGCAACCAACAACATGGCGGAGTACGAGGGACTCATTGCAGGACTCAGAGTGGTGGCTGGAATGGGGATCCGCCGCCTCCTGGTTCTTGGCGACTCCCAGTTGGTCGTTAACTAGGTCTCCAAGGAGTACCGGTGCTCCGACCCACAGATGGACGCCTACGTCCGCGAGGTGCAGCGTATGGAGCGCCATTTCGACGGGTTAGAACTTCGGCACGTGCCCAGACGGGATAACGCGGTCGCCGACGAGCTCTCAAGGCTCGCCTCATCGCGAGCCCCGACCCCATCGGGCGCCTTTGAAGAAAGGCTGGCCCAGCCGTCGACGCGGCCCGACCCCCTAGGGGAGATGGACGTGCCTGCACGGCCCCCGAGGCCCGTCGAAGTCCAGGCCTCGGGACCCGGGGGGCGAGCCCGGCCCCCCAAGATTGATCGCCTGGATGACTGAGATCCAGGCGTTCCTCAAAGATCAGACTCTACCGGAGGACCGCGAAGGGAGTGAACGCGTCAGTCGCATCTCCAAGCGCTACGTGCTGGTGGAAGGGACCCTCTATCGGCGCGGGGCCAACGGAGTCCTCCTGAAGTGCATTCCTTGGGAACAAGGCGTTGAGCTTCTTGTCGATGTCCATGAAGGCGAGTGCGGAGCCCACTCCGCCTCGCGCACCTTGGTCGGCAAGGCCTTTCGCCATCAGCCGGCTCAGACCCTACAGGCAATACCTCTTTCATGGCCGTTTGCTGTCTGGGGGCTGGACATCCTGGGTCCCTTCAGGAAGGCCCCGGGCGGGTTCGAGTATCTGTATGTCGCAATCGACAAGTTCACTAAGTGGCCCGAGGCTTATCCGATCATCAAGATCGACAAGCACTCGACACTAAAATTCATCAGGGGCATCACTGCTCGGTTCGGGGTGCCTAACCGTATCATTACGGACAATGGCACCCAGTTCACTAGTGAGCTCTTCGGCGACTACTGTGAAGACATGGGCATCAAGCTCTGTTTCGCCTCACCCGCCCACCCTAGAAGCAACGGCCAGGTGGAGCGCGCCAACGCGGAAATCCTCAAGGGCCTCAAGACCAAGACCTTCAACATCCTCAAGAAGCATGGCGACTCGTGGATCGAGGAGCTGCCAGCGGTGCTCTGGGCGAACCGGACCACCCCAAGCTAAGCAACAGGGGAAACGCCCTTCTTCCTCGTCTACGGCGCGGAGGCGGTCCTCCCATCCGAGCTCACCCTGAGGTCCCCTCGGGCCACCATGTATTGCGAGGCTAATCAAGATCAGCTTCGCCGAGACGACCTCGACTACCTGGAAGAGCGAAGGCGGCGCGCGGCCCTCCGAGCCGCGCGCTACCAGCAAAGCCTGCGGTGCTACCATCAGCGCCATGTCCGGGCCCGATCACTCTGCGTCGACGATCTCGTCCTACGCCGCGTCCAAACGCGTGCTGGACTAAGCAAACTCTCACCAATGTGGGAGGGTCCGTATCGAGTGATCGGCGTCCCCCGACCGGGCTCGGTTCGATTGGCCACGGGCGACGGCACAGAGCTGCCTAACCCGTGGAACATCGAGCATCTTCGCCGCTTCTACCCATAAGGGTGTCAGGTGTCGTACCTCGGGCTCAGGCCAACCCCGCGTCCCCCTCGGGCATGCAGGGTTGGCCGGGGGCTCCCACATGCGCATACTTGTTTATTTCTTTCCTAGCATTTCAATAACAAGCATATTCAATTTCCTAAGGACTGCGCTTGTGTTATCGTTTCCTTTTGAAAAATCTTGACTTGAGTTAGTCTGCTCGTGCTCGTCCTTGCGCTCGGCAGCCCGGGTCATCTAAACCGCCATACGGGGCCCAGAACCGAGCCGTGGCCCGAGGCGCGGTGAACTTTGGGGGGAATCGGCAATGGCCCACAATTGGGTCCCCATAACCCTCGGTCACCGCGCTCCCGGCCTGGCCAGTCTCGACATGCGGATCTCCCCAGGCACTAGCTCTGACCCGCGCCGCTTGAGGCTGGGGCCCAAGCACGAGCCCTCGCTCAAGCCAAAGATGCAAAGGGATCGCAACACAGACCATCCTTATCATGAGCATATAGCAAACATAACTAACATAGAAGTTAAAATCTTGTTTGATTGCAGATAAGATGAAGTCAGATATACAAGCATTGGCCCAAAGGCCTCAGAAGATGAAGGAATAAAAACATTAAGATACGCGGGGGCCCGGGGGCTCACTCCGATGCACCCGTGTCGCCGGCCTCGCCGTTGCTGTTGTCGTTAGCACCATCGTCGCCGTCCTCCTCCTCGTCGGAGTCGAGGGCGAAGACGAGCCGAGGGGCCGTCCCCTCGAAGCCGTGGACGATTTGATCGATGGCATCCCAGACTTGTGCGCGTTCGTTGGCCTCGGTTCCTTGGGGGAATTCTTCCAGCGCCATCCACGGGGAGAAGTCGGGGTCCCGGGCTTGGTAGCTCGCCAGCACGAGCTCCACCGCCCCCCGGGCGAGGTCCCTTGAGGAAGACTTAACCGTCTCCTCGATCTCCTCGGGGAGCCTTTCAAGGTCCCCGGCCATCTCCGAGAGGCGCTAGGCGAGGCCCCCTTGGTTGGCGGCGTACTTTGTGTACCGCCCGCTCCAGATGCCCGCCTGACGCCCGGCGCGATCGAGGCGAGAGACGGCGTCCCGAAGCATGCCGGGCCCCACCTCGTTCGACAGCCAGAGGGCCTCAACCTCCCCGGCGGACGAGTCCAGGGCACCCTGCAGCTCGGCGATGGTGTCCTCGGCGGCTTCAAGGCAAGCGGCTAGATCGCCGTGGCCTACGGCCGCCCCGCCGCTGCGCGCCTACCCGTCCAGCTCCCTCGCCCGCGCCTTGAGTTTAAAGGCCCACTGGTTCAGCGCGTCCCTCTCGGCGCGGACGCTTTCCAGATTGTGGCACGCCTGCTCCTCCCGCGTCGCCTCGCAGAGGAGCAGACTGTCCACCTGCCGCTGCGTCGCGGCCTCGGCCTCCTCGAGGGCTCGACCCGCTCGTCGAGCGCGTCTTCGCGGAGGCGGAGTGCGGACTCCTGCTCGGCGGAGGCAGCCTCGCGTGCCGCCAGTGCCGCCTCCTTCGCGTCCAGGACACGGGCGCGCTACTCCAGCGCCTCCAGCTCCCGGGCACGGAGGTCAAGGGCCTCGGCCCGCCAGCGCGCGGCGGCCTCTTGCACGAGCAAGCGCGAGGCCTGCCCCCCGAGCATAGTGAGGCGCTCCTCCAGCGCCATAGTGCGGGCCTCTAGGGCCTCCTCACGTTGGCGGGTTGCCGCCTCGATCTCCGCCGCCCGCCGCTCCCGGGCAGCGGCGGCGTCGAGAACTCCACAGGCGGTGTCGAGCTTCTCCCCCAGCTCCGTCACCCGGTTCCTGTATTCGAAACGGAAGTCGTCTCGCGCCCCGTCGAGCACCGCGGTGGCGATGAGGGCAGACTCCCGCTCCTCCTCCACTTCCCGGGCGATTTTCGCCAGGGTCCTGCAGCGAGCCTCGAGCTGCGAGGTGTGCAAGCTGTGCGCCTCCACCATGGCCTCCACGGAGCGCCGTTCCTCCTCGACGCGCACCCACGCCGCGTCGATTTCTGCCCGTTCCGCCTACAGGGCCTGCATTTGGGTGCTTAGCCCGTCCAGCACCGTGCTATTGGCCATGGCCAAGGCCTGCAGGAGGGGCTCCGCGCTCAGCGGGGCGGCGGAAGAAAGGGGGGAAGGCCACCTTGGTGGTGGTGAAGCACGGCTCGGCTCGCCGATCGGTGCGTTGGCCTCGGGGGCCTTTCCCGAGGCCGGCTCATCCGGAGCGCCGCCTGGGGCGTCGGGCCCCGGGTGCGCCCCCTCGACATAATCACAGGCGGCCTCAGTGGCGGCCTCCGCCTCGGGCGCAGTCGGGTCGGGGACCTGGGTGGCAGCCTCGGCCGCCGGCGCGTTGTGCGCGCGCGCCGCCTCTGCCTCCCGGGCAGGCTCCTCGGCCCAGCGGACCACGGCCGCCTCCCGAGCAGCCTCTTGAGCTTCCCGTAGACGGCCTGCGGCTTCCTGCAGGTCGGCCTCCCGCTTCCGAGCCTCTGCGGTCGCCGCCTCCCCGGCCTCGGGCCGGTCAGCCTTGGAGCGACGCGTGGGGCAGGACGGGATCTCGCTGAGGCAGAAGAAAAACATGAAACAGAAAGAGATACGTAAAGACGAGCCCTGGGGGTTTGGGAATAAGAGTGTGGTCGCTGTGGGTGAGAGGTCGAACCTGTGGGGTGGCCGGCTGAACGACCACTTCGGGGGCGTGATGAGGCTCTCCCTACATTGCTCGGTCTCCCCCATCTTGCGGAGCCGCTTCTTCTTCCGCTCCCCCTCGGGCTGGGGCGTCGTTGCGGCGTCCTCCGGGCGCCTGCCGCTGACATGCACGGCCCCGCCCCCTCGGGGAGGAGATGGAGGAGGGGTCGCCTCTTGCTTCCTCTTCCCCTTGGCGTCGGCAGGGCGGCTGCCCCCTGAACCCCTGCCGCGGGGCCTAGAAGCATGGCCCTCTTCGAGGGTAGATTGATCCCCTCTGCGGCTGCCGCCCGCGCCATCATGGCCTCGGGGGGCCCGATCCCCCGACGCCCTAACCACCTGCATGATGGCCAGGATATTGGCGCACTCCGGGTCGCTGCAGAGGGGAAGGATCCCCCGAGGGATGAGGGACGACTCCACGGAGCTAAGGTTTAGCACCCGTTGGACCACCATCCTGAAGTCCTCGGGGTCCCAATCCCACTTGCGCCCCTGGTGGGTCCTCAGGAGGTCCTCGGTCCCGGTGTACTCCCAGGTGCCCCGGGCGCGTCGCCGGAGCGGCGCGATCCGGCGGCGGAGGTAGTCGACGAACACCATGGCCCCCGTGAGCCCCTGGATTCGCAAGCCCACCAGGCGGTCTAGGACGACGTCGTAGCCGTCCCCCAGATCCACCGTTGCCCGCCAGCTTGGCGCCTGCGTTGGGGGCTGGCTCGGGAGTCGGAGGCACGCTTCGTCGGGGAGGGGGGTGTAGAACCGATCGGTCTTCCAGTCGTCCCACTTCTTGCGAAGGACGCACGGGATGTAGCGGTTCAACACCTGCCCCCGCGGCTGGAAGTAGCAGCCACCGACCACCGTCGGCGGCGATACCAGCTGCACGGTGAAGAACCACCGAAACAGCCGAAGGGATGGGCGCACCCCGATGAACATCTCGCACAGGTGTGCGAAGATGGCCAGTGTCATCACCGTGTTGGGGGTGAGGTGCGCCATCTGGAGACCGTAGAACTCCAGAACGTCCATAAAGAAGGTGGAGAACGGCGCGATCAAGCCCGCCATGGTGAAGGAGAGGAAGAAAACGGACCGCTCCGGGTAGTGCGGCGCCGGGCGTCCCTCGCCCAGCGCGACCACCTCCCGGGTGGCAGATTTCGGCATGAACCGGCGCGGCAGCCGGGCCTGCCTCTCGCTGGTGATGCGAGAAGGCGGCAGCATGCTGCCGTCAAGCGGCGCGGAGCTCCGCGTCATGGCGCCGATGGGGCAGGAGCTTGAGAACGAGAGTGCGTGGCGAGAGTAAGGCGAGAGAAACGAGAGAGCTAGAGCACGGATGGCAAAGGCAAGGAAAAAGTGGCGAGAGGATGGAAATGAATCCCTTCCTCAGCGCCTTTTATGCCCTTGCCTCCACTGCGCTCGACTCCTCGTTTCCCGCGCCCACTTCCTTGCCCCCTCGTTTCTCGCGCCCACGCCTCCACTAACCCCACTCGCCCGCTTACGGCGCACGCGTCAGTCGTGCGACCGTGGCGGTTGAGGAGGGGCAGATCGTGTGCGCATTAATCGCGCTCGGTTACCGCAAAAGGCGCCATCATCACATCCCCAGGCGAAACAGACCGACGTGTCCCGATCCGCACGCTCAAGTGATGTTGCGGTTACAAGGAGACCGCTCATTAATGTCGACTGGCATTCTTCACCGATGTGCGCGGCTCGCGACCGTAGGAGTCCTGCCCGCCTTTGGGGGCCGGTCCCACCTGTCATCAGGCCCGAGGGGTGGCGTCAAGCCTGGGTGCCCCCCCCGGGTGTGGCCACCCAAGCGTAACGTCGGGGGCTACTGTCGGTGACATGGGACCGGGGGTGTCGAGACCAAAGGGAAGGTTGGCCACAGGGATCTGCGTGGCCCGTTCCCCCAGGGGGGTCGGGCCCGAGTGTGACGTGGCGGCTGCCCTCCCGGTTTCTCCACGGGGTCGGGCTGCTCCCATTTCTGCCCCGAGGCCTGGGGCGCCCCGACCCCCTGTGGCTTTGGTGCCACGAGCGCAGGTTAGGTGAGCTCGACGAAGCCCACCTAACCACATTTATGGCGGTCCAGACGGGCGCACTGCGCCGCATTTAATGCGGCGTGGCGCGTGCATATCCGGTCCGTGACCGGTCACGATGAGTGACCGATCGCGGACCAGTCAAATCGTGGGTTAGGTGGTGCCAGGATGCCTATGCGCCGCGCGCGCCAGGCGGCCTGCTCCACGCCATGCCCCGTCCCATCAGAATGATGAGAGCCCTCAGTCTCTCGTCTCTCAGCCGGAGTTGGTATGCCAATGTCAGCTCCGGTCAGATGCTTTCCCGATGCCGGCGCAGGCGAGACGTAGAAGTCGCCCGCCATTTAATGAAGGTTGAAATGGGCGTCCCCTGGAAGGATCGACTGACCGAGCGAAGGCTTGCGGCGACGTCTGTCAGAGGCTGCTTCCGGCGATAGGATAGCCCTAAGTGTAAAAGAATGCTTTCTTTCTTAGGCAGCTCGTGGCCCATGTGGTAGCCCCTTGCCATATAAAAGGAGGCCCAGGCCTAAGAAAGGAGGAGGACTCTGGCTGACTCGGTCTGGGGGTTGGACTCTCTCTGAATCCCATCACACTCTCAGATCTACCAGAACACAGGAGTAGGGTATTACGCTTCTTAGCGGCCCGAACCTGTCTAAACCGCCTGCGTCCACGCGGTTTTCTCGCTGAGATCCCACAGATCAGGGGCAAAGAATTTCACCTTGTGCCCCCGGCCGAACCGGCAAAGGGGGACCTGCGCGGTCTCCCGGTGAGGAGTTTCACGCTCCGTCACAACTAATATACATATATTGGTCCCAGGGCACATAGTAGTTGAAATTTATTTTAGACTAGTGAATTCAACTAACCGATTAATGAATTCAATTTCAAGTCGAGTTCTTGGCCCAGGAGAAGAGAAGGACCTTGTCTCGTACTCTGCACCTACTCGGCTGTTCGAGAATGGTTGGATGACTTTAACAAGGGTTATATACAGGATATTTGATCAAGAACGCTATAACATGGTCGCATATTTTCTGACCTCAATTCAAATTCAAGAATTGTCACATTCTCTATCATGGCCAGGAAAGGTGACTTGTCGGCAATTTCATGCCAATTTGGTATTCCAAAAATGACTAGGTGATTCTGACAATGTTGGATCTATGGACTACACGGTCGAGAACGCTAGTCCGATCATTTGCATTAAGGTCGGGGGCTACTGTCAGTGTTATCAATAAGACATAACTTCTATACATGGGTTCGCAATATACGGAAATACCATATACCTAATAGTATACGAGAAGGTATCCTTTGGTTAAGGAAATACGATGCATAAAGAAAAAAATTATTTTTCCGGAATAGAAGGTGTTCCGGATGAGGAAGGAGAAACGGAGTCCTACTCAGATAGTACAAGGACTACTCATATCGTATCCATACTTATCTCCCTAGTTCTATTTGGACAAGGGAGCATTCGAGGGTATAAATACAAGACCCTCTAGGAGGAGAGTGGAGATGCCAACAGACGCCAAGTCAGAATACAAGCTTAGACAAACCCAATCTAGAGCCACAAAGACCGATATGAGGGATCTAGAGTTACCTTCAATCTCGCCAAGTTCATATTCGAGGAAGAAGACTACACTAGCCGTCGACTACGTGTGACAGCTCCATGCCACTAAGCCAACATCGACTAGATTAGGTCATCCCATATATTGTACTCGTGTGATATTGATATATAAAGGCAACACCAGCTTCGGCCAACAGGAGTAGAGCTATTAATTACCTATCAGTTAAGGGACCCGAACCTGTATAAAAATCTCTGTCTCCCGTCTCTTTTACCTCAATCTCGCGTACACACGGGTTCCAACGATCCCCATACTCTACAAATACCGTGGTCGGTATATAGCTCGTCGACCAGTACCATTCATTTAAAAATAGAGAGAGTAACACATGAACACAACTTTCAATCTAGCAAATCTCTTTATATACAATGAAGGCATTCACAATGTAGTTACCAGAGGAGGTTTCAAGTCTGTAAAGTGACTTTTATATACTGTAGGAGTAGTTTATATGATAGTCTTTAGGACGAGCTTTCCATTTACATAATGTCTAGCAATAAAAATAAAGTAGCAATATTTTCTCTCTCATCTTTTCTCTTCCATAATTACTCTCGCGGTCTTGCCATAGAATTGAGTGGGACCAGTAATATTCAGGCTAATATCTTCTCTTGACATGTACACTGCAGTAACTATCGTAACTAAAATCAGGACTCATCTTATAGATCAAGAGGACATTATATATTGAGCTTGCTTTGTGTTAGGTCTTCTTTGAATGACCTGGAGACTTCAAGAAGCAACCCATGAATACCTAGCCGACGATAATCTAAATAGCAAACCTAGTTTACTAGTACTCATTTATTTTTAGGTTCTGTAACTACTGATTCTTGGAATAAAAATTTGGAATGTCTTTGAGAGATAGAGGTTTCGTGAGTAGCTACTACAATTGTTCAAAGTCAGTTCAAATATGTCCTTAAGGTGCGTTCGAATTAGTGGTTTGGTTGGGCTAATATGTTTTACGCAAAATGAAACTAGTCATAAGTCATAAGTGAGTGATTTGTTAATTGTTAACTACTCCCTCCGTTTCATTTTATAAGTCATTTTGATTTTTCTAAAGTTAAAATTTTTGAAAGTTCGACAAAATTTAAGAAAATATAGTAATATTTATAGCACCAAATTAGTTTATTAAATCTAACATTGAATATATTTAGATATTTTTTATTTTATGTTAAAATATTGTTATATTTTTCTATAAAGTTGGTAAAAGTTAGAGAAGTTTGACTTAGAAATAAAGTCAAAACGACTTATAATATGAAATGAAGGTAATATTATAAACTTAAAAAAAAATTTTAGAAATTTTCCTATATAAAGTTTTTATACGAATCACATCGTTTTGCAGTTTCAAAAACTTTATTTTTTTAGAAACTTCCCTATATAAAGTTTTTATACGAATCATATCATTTAGCAGTTTCGAAAGCGTGTTTTTGAAGAATGAACAAGTAGCTCATCTGATTTGCTGAATCAAACTCGCTGAGTCCTTTCCAGCAACTCTAAATGGTATTTTTCTTATCTTCAGATAGTACGCTTTCATGAACATTTTGTAAAAAAATTTCTATACAAAAGCTTTTAAATTTATCTTAAATTTATAATAGTTAATATTTATTTAAGTATACATTAATGATTTGTTTCGTTTCACGTTTGAGAATAAGCTAAAACAACTATAGCGGTTTCGAACGGGCCCGCAGCCTTGGTACTTCGAGGACCAAAACCAAGATTGGTCTGGTAGGAACCCTCGCCGCCGGCTGCTACAAAGTTGGAGTAGTACACTTCAGTTTTGTGTTAAAATTCTTGGCTGCTTATTGAAGAAGAGATGTCGTCAACAACCACAATTATCTCGTCAACAACCACAATTATCATAACGCATATGCTCTCCAGCGGAAAAATGGTTTCATCCTTTGATATCATCTCGTTTTTTTTCATATTATCTAAATAGTTATTAAAAAATTATAAAAAAAATAACAAGGTAGATTAATATGAACATATTACTACAAACGTACAAGTTCAAATTTAATTTCTATAAATTAAAACAAAAATAACAAATATAACTATAAATGTACGCTAACTATTTTTAGTTTAATTTTTGTAGAAGTCAAATTTGACCTTATATGTTTGTGTAGTGATATATTTCATACTAATCTATGTTGTCAAGTTTTTTTAAATTTTTTATGACTATTTAGATAACATATAAAAACGAGAGGATATCCTCTCGAGGGATGAAAATTCGTCTCCCTCTCCATCTGCGTGGGCTATATATGTCAACAACCACAATTATCATAACACCACACGATGGAGCCGTTCGCCAACACCACCGAGGATCATCGGGACGCGCTGCGGCAGCCGCACGTCGTGCTGCTAGCGAGCCCCGGCGCCGGACACCTCATCCCGCTAGCCAAGCTGGCAAGGCGGCTTACCGACCACCACGGCATCGCGGCAACACTCATCACCTTCGCCACTGACAACTCCGCCATCCCGGACGACGCGCACTCTGTCGTGCTATCGTCGCTCCCGGCCTCCGTGGCCACCGCCACGCTGTCGGCGGTGCCCCTCGATAACCTCTCGGCCGATGCACACGTGGAGACGGTGCTTTTTGAGCTGGTCCAATGCTCTTTCCCACACCTCCGTGAGCTGCTCTGGTCCACGTCCATCGCCGCGCTGGTCCTGGACTTCGTCTGCTCCGCGGCGCTGTCCATCGCCACCGAGCTTAGCGTCCCAGGTTACGTCTTCTTCCCCAACAGCTTCTCTGCGCTCGCCGTCATGAGCCACGCGGTGGAGCTGCATGACGGTGCCGCCGCCGGTGAGTACCACGCCCTCCCGAACCCTCTCGAGATTCTCGGCGGCATTTCATTGCGCACCGCGGAGTTCCCAGAAGCGTTCAGGGACATCACCGCGTCGGTGTACGGGCATCTCGTCGAGATAGGCCGGCTGTACCGCGGCGCCGCCGGCTTCTTGGCAAACAGTTTCTACGAGTTGGAGCCGGCCACCGTGGAGGAGTCCAAGAAGGCAGCGTAGAAAGGTACGTTTCCGCCAGCTTACCCGGTGGGGCCATTCGTCCGGTCAAGCTCCGACGAGGGCAGCGAGTCGGCATGCTTGGAATTTCTGGATCTCCAGCCGGCAAGGTCGGTGGTGTATGTCTCCTTCGGGAGTGCTGGCATGCTGTCCGTGGAGCAAACGCGCGAGCTCGCCACTAGGCTGGAGATGAGCGGCCACAGGTTCCTCTGGTTCATGCGCATGCCAAGCCTTAACGGTGAGTCGTTTGCCTTCGGGAGTAACGGCGGCGACCAACGCAACGGCGGCCATGACGACGACCCACTGGCGTGGCTCCTGTTGAAAATATAAGCACATAGTGGCTCCTGCTGAAAATAAATCATGGCATTGCAGATGTAAACTAACATAATCACATTATTCGATCTACACATGTAAACTAGACAGTAAAACATGAACAGATCAAATATGCGAAACATGTTTGATGCATACCGAGAATTCTGGAAGTTCAGCTGCACAGCGGGAAGGACTCACGGTACCGGGCATTGACGACGGCGCGCAGCACCTGAGCAAAGAAGAAGACGAGCCGTTGTGGATGAACAGCAAGCAGTCGCACGAATTGCTTCCCAAAAACCTTGTTGCCACCTTCTTCCAGTGCAGGACGACGAAGGCTAAGGTTTCGGATACTTGCTCTCCCAATCGCCGGTGCACGCTGGCGAACGGGATGGAGTAGACGACGAGTGACGGCGCAGTACAGCGGAGGAGGCAAAACCCTAGATTGATTTCACGTATGTTGCGTGAAGGCAGCGGTTCCGTTTATATAGAGATATCATGATGCTTGATCAGGGCGCCTGCATGATCTCCACTCCGCGTAACCAAACCGGATAAGTCATGCATAACTTATCCGGACTCCACGCCGCTCCACGCATCGAATTATTCGGTGTGTTTCCAAAAACTAGGTTTCCAAAAACAAAACCAAATTTTTTCAGCAAAACAAAACTACAAAAGGAAACCGCATCTGCGCAAGGATGAGGAACCAATTTGGCGGACCATTCACGCGCATATAGCGTACGTGCACCGCCTGGCCTGGTCAGGCGAGGCGAGGCGAGCAAGCGCGCATGTGTGTTCCTCTTGTTCTCTCCACCACACATGCCTCAAGTGGCTAGGAGAGCATCCTCCCTTATAAGGAGGTCTCCCTCTTCTAGAATAGGCAAGGTGGTACTAAACTCCCATGCATGCCATCCCATGAGGTGGGCTTTTGTGATTTTCCAAAGAATTAATCTTCATATGGGTCTTAGCCTATATATCAATTCCAACAATCCCCCACCAAATCTCAAAACCCCACAGAGATTTGCCTTTTTCCAATATATACTGTTTATATACCAGCGGTTTGATAGAGACCTGTTAAGGTTGAACATCCACCTAGAACTCCAAGCTACACTTACTCACAACTTGAACAATGGACTACGCCTTAAATTGCAAGTCTTGTGTAAGCAAGTTTCACTCAGAGTCTTATCTAGTACTAGGCCATCAGTAAACTACCCCTTGGGTGGAGCGTATAAGTCATACTCCTTGATCTCTTAGTGAGCTTCCTAGAAGATTCACCCAAAATCTCCATAGACTACGACCAACAGTCAAGCTCACATAGGTGCGTTCTTTCAAGAATGCTCTGCAGGATAGCATCTTTGCTAATTAAAGACAACAGAACGCATTAAGGCATAGCCAACCTGCCTTGCAGCTCATGAGAGTATATGCATCTTCACTTAGAGAGGGTTTTAGAAAAGTACTCTCCTCTAGTTAACTAATGGTTTATTTTTCCCAGGTCCTAATTCACGGGATCTCCGATCACATAGGTTGGGTTACCACCATAGTATAACTCACATGGGTCTCATACCCATCTCCTTCGATGCATTGTCTATCACATTTCGTGATAGTCCCTTTGTGAAGGGATCTGCTAGGTTTCTAGCTGTTGGATGTAATCCAATGTTATAACCCTAGAGTTTCTCAATTTCCCGACAGACTTCAATCGTGTTTTCACATGTCTAGACGATTTCATATTATCCTTAGAACTGTTTACCTTGATAATTACCGTTTGATTGTCACAGTTCATAAGGATAGCCGACACTGATTTTTCAACCACAGGCAGATCCATCAGTAGATCACATAGCCATTCTGCCTCAACAGTAGCAGTGTCTAGTGCCGTGAGCTCTGCTTCCATGGTTGACCTCGTCAAAATGGTTTGTTTGCAAGATCTCCATGAAACAGCACCACCACCTAGTGTGAAAACATATCCACTAGGGGCTTTGATCTCATCAATATCGGAGATCCAATTTGAATCACTATATCCCTCAAGTACAGGAGGATACCCGGAATAGTGAAGCCCCAAGTACATAGTACCTCTTAGATAATGCATCACTCGCTCAAGTGCACGTCAGTGATCATCTCCCGTATTAGAGGTAAACCGGCTCAACTTGCTCACAACAAAGGAGATGTCAGGCCTAGTTGTGCTAGCTAAGTACATAAGTGAGCCAATGATTTGGGAGTACTCCAGTTGATTCCTAGCAATTCTCTTGTTCTTATGAAGTAACAAGCTAGGATCATAAGGTGTTGGAGAAGGTTTGCCATCAAGGTAGCCAAAGCGACTCAAGATTTTCTCCACATAATGAGACTATATAAGAGTGTAATCTCATTCTCACCTCTAATTAGCTTAATGTTTAAGATAACATCAGCTACTCCCAAATCCTTCATATCGAAATTAATCACTGTCACGTCCTGATAAATTCATCCCAAGTTAAAAATTGTTCGTTAAAAGGAATAATAGAATTAATTAAAAATCTAAAAAAAATCTCAAACACTAAAATACGTCCAAGAAAAATTCAAATGTTGCCCGGAGAATTTTTCTTAAATTCTCCCTGGTCTAAAAGGAGCCCTCAATTTTTACGAGAATTTTTAGAGCAGAAGAAATAATTTTAATGCAACAATAACCAATTTTAGAGTTAATTAAAATGAAAAATATAAAAAAAACCCTCTCCCTCTCCTTGGGCCGCTTCTGGCCCATCCCTCCTCCCTCTCCCTCTCTCGACTCGGCCTAGCCGGCCCCTCTCTTCCTTCCCCTTCTCCCTCCAGCTTGGGTCGGCCTACTTTCCTTTCCTCCCTCTCCCTCGGACAAAGTCCGTTTTCCCTCCCCTTGGCCCAGGCTGGCCTACCCTCCTCCCCGTTGTAGCCCAGCCGGCCCAGGAGGGAAGACACCGTCGTCTTCTTCCTCCAACAGCCGAGCCGCCACCTGTTCCTCTCTCTCTCCGTGAACAGAAGCACCGCCCCTCCACTTGATCTCCCTTCCCAGTTGATTCCTCCCCAATTAAAGTGCAAAAATGGGTTCCTCTCCTCTCCCTCATCAATTCCCCCAAGTTTTCCCCATCTAATTCAGATTTATTTCGTCGAATTTACTCTCTGTTGAATCGTTGCCATGGATGGCCGGCCAGTGACCTCGCCGGCTATTCTCCTCCTCTCCCCGGTCGTTCCCCTCCTCCTCCCGGCCTATAAATGGCTGGCAACCTCCTCCCCTCCCTCCCCGTGGTATTATCCAAGCCCTTTTGCTCTCTCTTCGTCTCCCCGTGCGGCCTCCTCTCTCCACTGCGCCGGCTGCCTGCAGCCGCCTGTGCCGTCTCGCCCGAGCGCCGGCCGGTCGTGCCGTCACCTCCCTCGGCCTCGCAGCCACCTCCCCTTCCCCGGCCAAACCTCCGTTTTGCCCCAAAGCCACCGAAAGCTCATCCTCACTGGCGAACAGTGGAGAACATTGTCGTCATCGTCGTCGTCCTTGTCCTTCGGCGGCCCCTCCCTCCTTGCCGGAGTGTCGTCCCGCTGCACCATCGCTGCCACCGGCTACTGGTCATCGTCCTAGTCGTCGGCCCTCCCTTCGTCAAGTGAGGACGTCCGCATCATCAAGGTCGTTCGCGTCGTCGTCATCTTTCCCAGCCGTCGTTCCGTCAAGTTGTCGCTGCTGCCCTCGCCGTCGTCTTTGTCCTCGGATAAGCATCGTCAAGGTCATCCTCGCCTTCGTGCAAGGGTCGCCGCCGAAGCCGTCCTCCGTTCGTCGTTGGTAGTCGCTGTCGTCGCGTTGTGGTAAGGATCCCTCCCTCGCTGCCCCTTCCTTGTCCCCCCCGAGTCGCCACCGTGCCCGTCATTCTGTTGTCGGCCCCGGTCTCGTCCATCGGTGTCGACAGTCGTTCGTTCGGTCTTCGCATGCACTTGTGGTGGTCCTTTTCGTCTGCCCGTTTAGCCACCTCGTGATTGCCCACGTGTGCAGCTCGCGTGGCATTCGTGTGAGTCCCCGCTTGTCAGCCACTTGTTTCGGTTGACACGTATGGTCTCACTCCGTCCTTCCCGTGGATCGTCTCTGTGTACTTGATCCGCGGTGAGCTAACCGTCTGACCCGTGGGTCCCGGCTGCCAGTCGCTCGATCCTTTTCCCTGTTTGTTGTTTTTATGTATTGTTCTCATTTCTTTCATAGAGCTGTAGCTTTGTTTTGTTTGTTCGTGTAGTTGCTCTCGTTTCGGTGGTTCCCGTGGTGCAGTTCGAGTTCGCCGCTAAAGCTTCAGAAGCCTCCCTTTTTCCCTGAGCAAGGCAAGTCACGCTCTCCTTGAGCATATTGAATCCTAGTTTGTAAAAAGTATTTTAATTTAAATTATTGCATTCGCTTTACTAAATTTACCGTGTTATAACTGTTTTATTTAGCCTTTCCTACAATCCTTGTTATAGCCTTATTATTTGTTATTGTGTAGTTACCTTTGACAACCCTAGGTAACAAAAACCAGCTAGTAAGAACTCTATATGTGGTGCTTACTGGATATTTTAGGATTATGCTTAGCCCTGCTTAAATAGAAACATTTAGTTATTTTATAATATCTAGACTTTGGGAATGTCACTATAATCTTATTTATTGATGGATTAGAGGCTTGTTGGCCTGGACATGTTGGAAACCCCTTTAAAAATTCCCAAATTTGTTTTCGGTTGGGCTCGAGGTGCATGGTTTTGTTAGTCGCACCTCAACCGACATAAGGACCGGTCTTCGGGGCACGATTGCAAAGCATATTCCGTACTACCACATGTCTAATGGGTAAGGCTTAACGTATCGGTTAGTGCGGTCATGAACAAGGAAGACACGGATAGGGATGGATGAAGCCCTTGGTGGGGTCGACGTCTCTGGCAGTACGCCCGGGGGCATAGACTGTCCGCTCGACCCAGGGCACTTGGCGGGGGAAGTCTATGTCAGTATTCCTTGTTTAGGGCAGTACTAGACGGTGGGTTATGTCACGGTTTCCGCTCGTATGCCGTGGTGGCATGTGGCACGTGATGACACGTGAGGAAAACGTGTCTTGTGGGTAAAGATGTACACCTCTGGCCAGAGTATAAACTATTCGAATAGCTGCGCCCTCGGTTATGGGCAAGCGGAGCAATGACCCAAAGTTAAAGGTTTTATTCTAATGAACTGGAATAATTGGATTGATTATCTATGGGCCTGGTTTAAGGCAAGATCGCGTTGGTGCGCGGCTTGATAATAATTTGACTAGAGATAAGCCGTGGTTTGATTAAAATGCCTTTAAATGATTAAATGTTTTGAAATGCTTATTTACCGCAAAATAACCCTTATAAATGAATCCTTGTACTCCCTTGCATTAAGTGCATTTTTCGATGTGGCTTGCTGAGTACGGTGCATGTACTCATCCTTGCTTAATCTTTCTCCCTCCAGTCAGTGAAACTCTTGAAGAAGTCTTAGGTGGAGTTCTGGCTTATGCCCCAGTTGAGCGCTTGTGAAGATGGAGCCGTAGGCCTGCTAGTCCGCTGTTGTTTTTCTTTTGTTGTCAGGCCTTATGTGCCATTGTAACAATGTAAATATTATCGTGCTAATTAATAAAGATGTGTCTTTTGTATCAAGTTTGTGTGGTGTACCCCGGCTTTTCCTGGGACGGGGATTAATACACTAGCGTTCGGGAAAGGTATTTTCTGGGCGTGGCAATCACCTCAAGATTTGTCCCAAATATGAGTATGTCATTAACATACAAGCACAACATAACTCCCTCACCCCACCATGACGATAGTATACACATTTATCTGCCTCATTGACTGTGAAGCCTACAAATGTTAATGTTCTATCAAATTTCTCATGCCATTGCTTAGGAGCTTGTTTCAGACCATACAAAGACTTCAAGAGTTTGCACACCTTGCCTTCTTGACCTTCCACTACAAACCCATCAGACATATCCATGTAGTTCTCCTCATCCAGCTCTCCGTTAAAAAAAGTTGTCTTAATGTCCATTTGATGAACGAGAAGACCATGTGAGGCTGCTAGGGAAAGTAGCACACGGATTGTGGTC
Organism: Oryza officinalis; assembly: GCA_008326285.1. Taxonomy (NCBI): domain Eukaryota; kingdom Viridiplantae; phylum Streptophyta; class Magnoliopsida; order Poales; family Poaceae; genus Oryza; species Oryza officinalis. Next base: position 12,951,067 of record BDMV01000002.1, on the reverse strand, counting down.
AATCTAGCAATAGGTGAGTAAGTGTCAAAGAAGTCTTTGCCTTCTTTCTGAGTATAGCCCTTTGCAATAAGCCGAGCCTTGTACTTTTCAATGGTACCGTTAGGCCTAAGCTTCTTCTTGAACACCCACTTGCACCCCATGGGTTTACATTCATAGGGTCGCTCTGTCAGCTCCCAAGTTTCGTTAGTGATAATGGAATCCATTTCACTACGGACAACCTCCTTCCAGTAGTCTGCATCAGCAAATGCATATGCTTCTGAAATTGACTTAGGAGTATCATCCACGAGGTACATAGTGAAATCATCACCAAATAATTTAGCTGTCCTTTGTCTCTTGCTCCTCCGAGGAGCTTCACTATCATCTTCCTTAGTGACATGTTCATGTGTATGTTCAGTTTGTTCTTGTGGTGTGATTGAACTGGGAATTATTTCAGAAGGTTGGCTACAGGTGCCATGTGTATCCTTCATTGGAAAAAGGCTGCTCTCAAAGAAGGTAGCATCACGAGACTCCATAATTGTACCAACATGCATGTCAGGTACCTCAGATTTAACTATTAAAAATCTATAGTGAGGAACCATACTATGGTGAGTATATCGCAGAAAGACACAAGCCACTGTCTTAGGTCCAAGCTTGCGCTTCTTTGTTATTGGTACATTGACTTTTGCCACGCACCCCCATGTACGCAAGTAAGAAAGTGATGGTTTTTTCCCAATCCATACCTCGTATGGTGTTTTGTCCTTGTTTCTGTTAGGGACTTTGTTTAACACATCATTCGAGGTCAACAAAGCCTCCCCCCACCATGCCTTAGGTAGTCCCGCAGTATCCAACATGGCATTAACCAAGTCAGTTAGTGTGCGGTTATTCCTTTCGATAATCCCATTAGACTAGGGAGAGTCCTCTCATGTATGATGCCATGTTCCTCACAAAACAAGTCAAATTCGTTTGAGAAAAACTCTCCACCACAATCAGACCTAAGTCTTTTAATCTTCCTGTCAAGTTGGTTTTCAACTTTTGCCTTATAAATTTTAAAATAGTCCAGAGCCTCATCTTTCGTTTTCAACAAATACACATAGCAAAATCTGGTAGCATCATCAATCAACGTCATGAAATATCGTTTTCCACCCTTCATCAACACCCCATACATTTCACAAAGGTCTGAATGTAGGCGTTCTAAAGGTGCCAGGTTTCTCTCCTCAGTAGCCTTGTGTCGGCCCCTGATTTTATAGCACAGGAAACCATATGTGTTTACAAATACCAACTCCCTGGATCGGTAGGTTGGTATACACACATTACAACTCTGGTACACATAGTCTGCATCGCATAGTCTTACAATACCAAATATTACATGGGAACCCGAGTAGGTTCTAATAGGCCGTGTCTGACCGGATACAATACCAAATAACATAGGATAGCGGAAGCGAGGCTGCGGCGGTCCATCTATACTCCACAGGCATCAACTGGGGATTAGTCCCTATGGTTCCTCCGTACCATCCCCCTCCTCAGGGATCAGTTCGACTGGCATGTCCTCATCATCAAAAGCTAAAAGGGTAGAAATATGCAAGGGTGAGTACCAACCGTACTCAGCAAGTCACCACTATAGAAATGCAACAAATGCATATAGGGATCCAAGGCAGGTTTTGGTTTATTTGCGTAAAGCCAGTTTTCGCAAGTTATTTTACAAGCCTATGGCCTAGCAGTTTTAACCATGAAAAGAATTGCCGCTATGTAAAGGTTGTCATTAATTAGAAGTTCCTTCATCACAATGTAACCTTCCCACGCATGGGGCAAGGTCACTCATGTTGTATTTATCCCAACTTCTTCTAACCAAATTAAAACATGTGAGTCTAGTCAAGAGTAATACAAGTCCCGGCGCTCATTAACCGCGAGCACGGCTATTCGAATAGTTTAATTTACTCACACTGCAGTGGATGTACGCTTTTAATCCCACACTCCGTGACTCACCCAACACATGAGACTTGTCACGGCCCGGTTTTTCAGTTACCCTCGCATGGCGGCACCCGCTCCAAGGACTATGAATCCCCATTGCACCCCCGGCGCCACATTCCTACCTCGAGCCGGTTGTGAGGGGAGTCCTGGCGCTCCCGAGATTGAAGGTTACATCATACATATATAAAGCTTGACGTCATTAAACCACACACTTCCACATTTCCATACCGATATCCAGAACCTACCATGTCTGGGGTGCCACCCCACGAGAAT